>PVHP010051035.1:0-11697 GCA_004024765.1 Zapus hudsonius | reverse complement strand
GAGAGAGAGAGAGAGAGAGAGAGAGAGAGAGAGAGAGAGAGAGAGAGAGAGAGAGAGAGCACACCAGGGCCTCCAGCCTCTGCAAATGAACTCCAGACACATGCGCCGCCTTGTGCATCTGGCTTTATATGGGCACTGGGGAATCGAACTCTGGCCCTTTTGAATTGCAGGCAAACTCCTTAACTGCTAAACCATCTCTTCAACCCTCAGTTTTTTAAATTATAAAGTGAGAAATTAACTTGCTCTCTTCTTATGGGGTAGAAATTGCTGTTGTGATTTCTGAATATTCCATGCAAAGAATAAGCTAAACGACATATCCATCATGTAAATTTTTGGACATGTTTCTGTGATAAGAACAGTGGAAATTGAAATCTTAGTGGTATTGAATAGAGGGACCTCAACTATTTGTTATAGTTACCATGCCGTGCAACTGATCTAAAATAAAATCAGATTGAAGCTTTGTACTAATCAACTTTTCAAAAGAACCACCGCGTTCTTGGTGTTCACAATCCCATTTCCAGAAAACACAGCTTCATACGTGTGCCATCATCCTCTAGAGACGACAAGGTCATTTCAAAAAAAGACCCAGGTGGAGTTTTGTTTCAGACTCATCACACACTCTGTACTTGTGTGATTATAGACAACACAGCAGACTCTGACGTGTTTGACGGTAATGAAGAAGACATTGCTCAAATAGTAACTTAGAAATAAATTTCCATTTGCAGTAGCCTTATGGGAGAAAAGTTCAAATTAAATCTTCTTAGTGCATTAAAATGCAAATATAAGAAGGCAATCCAATTGAGTTACGTCGATAATAGAACAAATGGAAATTCCTCCCAAATAATTAAGTTATGGCTGTATAAATCACTGATGTGTGCATTCGAGTTTTGTTCTTTTCCTACATGCTTGAAAGCTCATTAACTTTGGATCACATTAGGACACGATGTGTTTATCTCCCGCAGACCAGGCTCCAGCTAGACCTTCTCCCTTCTGAGGTCAGAGACGGCCCTACAGTTGTGTTCATCTAACTACAGCCGAAGCTGTCAACCCTGTCAGTTGCCTTTGTTTCTGACATAATTATAGACTTTTGGAAACGGGATGCCACCCTGAAAGATCAATGTCTCAAGTTTCCCCAGTAAATCATGTCGACTCTAAAATGTTCAATATCATGAGAATGGTAAATGTTCCTAATTCTCTATGATAATCTTGAGAGAAAACAAATGTTCTGTTTAGAATATCTGCAAAAGCTTGATTCTCCTGATGTGTGGGAATATGTGTATTTGAGGTCAGATGTGATGTTGTCTTAGCTGTTGTGATTTGAGATTCAAAGCTTTAATATTTTAAACTATATGTCATGGTGTAAATCAATCATGGAGGCCAAGAAACTATTGTGATAAAAAGAACTTAAAGAAGTATATTTTGAACCGTTAAATTGGTAATGAGGTCAATGGTAGAAGCAATTGGTAATTGAATTGACCACTAAATAGATGAAAGATAGTCTTTGGTACAAATCTTGATCTTGAAAAATAATCATTTCACCTTAAATTTTAATCTCAGAAGGGACAGTGGTAAATGAGAAAATAAACTTATACTTAAAATGTTACCATAAAATGAAATAAAATACATTTAAATTCCAAACAAATAACCTTAAGTCTAATAATTTTTTAAGTTACTTTTTGGGTACTGGCAGAAGAAACAAAATAATCTACCATAAAGAAATATGAAATAAGCCTCATGTGATGGCACATGCCTTTTATCCCAACACTTGGGAGACAGAGAGAGGTAGGAGGATGGCCATGAGTTCAAGGCCAGCCTGGGATTGCACAGTGAATTCCAGATCATCCTGGGCTAGAGTGAGACCCTACCTTGAAAAACTGAAACCAAACCAAAAATAAAATATTAAATATTTAGAAGCTGTAGTTTTACCTTGGTTTGAACATTACACATTGTACCCATGCAACAAAACATCAATTAAACATAACAGAAGCAAGCATAGATGGTTAGTTATGGAGAGAAGTGGAAAATTCTGAGCTGATTTTTCTAATGTTATCCATCATCACATATCAGCAATTTTCTTCAGCACAAAGTGTCTTATTTTTAAGGCATTGCATTGAAGGATTTTAAATGACTATATTTAATATAGAAGAATATCACAAGATTCAGTAGTTGATTTTCTTATAAAAAATTCATCATACTAATGCTTTGGATGTCATTATTGGAGAGCCTAATGTATGTCAAAGCAATTTGTTCAGTATTATGCATGCACGATGTTATTTAGCTCTGAAATGGTTCCGCATAAAGAGCTGATTATAACAGGTAAAAGCTGAAGTCGAGAGTTTAAATAACTTGATTAAAAGAGAGCTAATAATTGACAGTTAAAATACCATTGATACAAACATTCACGTAGGCTTAAGTGGTCCTGTTATGCTTTCATCTTGTACTTTTGATGAAAATGTGAGTCTGTCCGTGTTATGTCATATCTTTTCTTGGTGACAAAATACACTGTGTCCAGGGTTGTTCCCTCCTGTCCTCTCCTAGTTTGCTCAGTTCTGCTGGATCGTTTTCGTTAGCACAAAAGACTGGTGTCATTTCCATCATCCTTAAAGACAGTAAATGTGCAAAAGATGTCACAGTGATTTTCTTCCAGATGACACTCCATTTCTCTCCTTTATTTATCTATTTTTATAAAATTTCTGCACAAAGCTACCTTTGCCTACGATTCATCCTCTACCCAACCACTGCCTGAAATCTTTTCCCATCAAGGAGGGCAATGACCTATATGTTTGACATCCCATTTTTCTTCTCTCCATTGGCTTGAACTATTCAATGATTTGCTAACATTGATTATTTCCTCATACTTCAGACATTTCATTCTTGCCTTTGAAGACATTGCCATCTTACATTCTTCGTGACTACCAACACCAAGATGTATACCTTTGCAATGTCCTTTGACCCCACACTTCAAAACATTTCTTAGCAGGGATTTAAGTTTGATACTGAGGTTTTAGGTCATCTCTCCTTTACTGTGAAGTTGTCCCGTGCATTTGACAAGGTTTAGCATAATTCTTGTCCTGTAACCATTAGACCTGTAACCACTGTAGCCCCATTATTTCCTCTGGATCTCTAGGTCTTGCTACATGATCCCTATAGGATAAATCATTCTTTTTTTTCTTTCAAGGTAGGGTCTTGCTTTAGCCCAGGCTGACCTGGAACTCACTCTGTATTCCCAGGCTGGCCTTGAACTCACAGCAATCCTCCCACCTCTGCCTCCCAAGTGCTGGGATTAAAGGTGTGCACCACCACGCCTGGCTAAGTCATTGTTTTCAGGGGGCCAGTGCTCTAACTGCTGGAATATCATCAAGGGAAACCTAGAATGTCCTTTCTCTGTGGCATTTGTCTAAATGAATGACTCCCAACACCTGATGTATACTCGAGGCTGGACTTTCTCCCCCATGTGTGTTTGCTCAACTGCCCCTTGCTGTGTGCATACACCTAGTAGCCCCCTTCCTCAATGTGTCACTAAGGGACATGCCTGGCATGGTTCCATCACAGCCCTGCTCGTCCTCCAGACTTCTCCACTTTCCTATACACTCTCTCCACCTCGTTGGGTCAGCCTGCTTCCCAATCTTACCTTACTTCTCTCATTAGACTATTCCGTCATTCTTTCAGGGTCATTTCAACATATATGCAGAACACCAACATTGTTTTGTCCCTTTCAGCTCTATATCCTTTAAAAGAAGTTACCAAGATGTCTCCCTGGGCTATGCTTCTCTGAATGCTAGTCTCCTTGTTATTGTTTTTGTAATATTTATTCAATTGAGACATAGGTAGGCAGAGAGAAAGTTTGGGCATGGCAGGGTCTCTTGTCAATGGAAATAAATCCAGATGCAAGCACTACTTTGTTCGTCTGGCTTTATGTGGGTACTGGGGAATCAAACCTGGGCCATTGGGCTTTGCAAACAAGTGCCTTTGATTGCTGAGCTGTCTCTCCAGCTCCCTTCTTGTTTTTAATCTCTTCCTTGAGTGTGTTATCAACATGACAGTCTGAGTGAGCTTGTCAGATCATGAGCCAGGCAGTGTCACTCGTGTATCAGGGTCTCCAGTGACTTCCTCTAAACTAATGTGGCTCAAATGACCTGCAGTGGCTTAACGCAGCTGCTCCTGACCTCTGCTTGCTCTCTCGCCTCTCTGAGTCCTCTGCTGGTGATGATTCTTATAGCTTTCATGATTGGTTTCCACTGTGTGACCACCCCACCCCAGAAATGGCATTACCCACTGTACTGTCTCCGAGTTTTTCTGATATTTTAATAAATATCTTAATAAAACAATGCTTCTATAACTATCTATGTGTATGTAATTCTATATGCATAGGTTTAAAACTTCTTCTAGAAGTAGAAATGCTAAGACTGTGTATATATATGCAAACTTGCTAGACATGACAGCTTTCTAAAAAGGCTATACTTACAGTGTACGTGCTCATCAATGGTGTTCGGTTTTCCTGGTGCTTCATATTTAAAAGTCTGTTTTAAGACTGCCATTTTTTTGGTATAATGATCTATTCCTCATATTTATATTCTCTTACGAAACTAGCTAAAATTCACATATTTTGAAATACCAATTGAGCTTTTGTTTTTTTCGTAAATTCTATTCATGTATATCTTTTATTTGTTGTGGAGTATTTTGATGTCTTGCACTGGATACAAACCCTTTGCTAATGACACGTAGTCAAGATTCTTGTAGCTATAATTACTTTCTGTCTCAATCAGACTTGTAATTAATGGTTCCCTATAGGATGGATGCCTTCTTTTTTCTTCTTCCTCCTTTTCTTCTTTTTTATGATATATATCTTTAAACTTTTTATAGACAATAAAACGTGATGATTCCCTCCCCACACTCCACCCCCTCTCAATTAGTCTCTATTTTGTTTCGATGTCATCATCTTTTCCTGCCATTTTGAAGGTCTTATGAAGGTACCGTCAGGCACTACTAAGTCATGATTATCAAGACCTTTTTTTGTGTCTGTAACTTTGGGTTGTAAGCACTCCTATCCTTCCTTTCTCTTACAATCTTTCCACCACCTCTTCCTCAACAAACCCTGAGCCTTGGGAGGTGTGGTAGAGACGTCTCAGAGCTGAACACTCCACTGTCGTTTCTTCTCAGTACTGTGATGACTTTTGAGCTGTCCCAGTGGTCATTGCTGTCTGAAAAGAGAAGCTTCTCTAGCCAAAAGTGAGAGTAACATTATTATTCGGGTATGCCCATTTAAAACACAGTGCTCATAAGGCAGTTTGGTTGGCATAATATATGCATTTAGCCAGACAACAGCAGGTGTTACTCCCCTAGTGCTCATGACCTCCACCATAGATCTTTGACTTCAGTACCAGGTCTTCAGTACCAGGCACGTATTCTCTTTCATGGAGCGGGCCTCCAGTCCAGTTAGAGAGCAGGTGGTTCCCCCATAACAGATGATGGATGCCTTCTTGTATGCGAAGAATTCCCTCCCTGGAATGAGCAAATGGCACAGCAGAGTGCTTGCTGTGAGGGCGTGATGGCATGAGTTCAGATCACGGGCACACTCCTCTGGTGCTGGGTATTGTGCTGCCTGCCTGCAATCCCAGCACTAGGGATGTGGAGACAGGAGACTCCCTAGGTATTAACAGCTAGCCAGTTTATTACCTTGGGTAGGTTATGTCATATTGCAGCTCACAGACAATAGACATAGATTAGATTCTTACATTGTGTGGGATAAGAAGGAATTAGTGATGTTTTTACATGGCTACTCACTTCTCCTGGGGCAGCCTGTCAAGAAGGCTGTTCTTGTTGAGCCTTGCATGTGCAAAACCTGGTCTGAAAAAGGTTCACCTACGCCTCACCTGTTGTTTGTCCAACGGTGTCTTTGTGTGTGAGGAAGATAAAGATGATGCACGACAGAAAATAGAAAGATTGATAGAGTCATTATAATATCTTGTAATCTGTCTGGGAAATCACCCTGCCAAGTCCATAAAGAACTCTAAGGGACAAAGACCTGGTGGCAAAAACTGTAATTCCAGTTACTGGGGAGACTGGAAAAAGGAATCACGAGTTCAAGGCCTTCCTGAGTAATTTACCAAGACCTAGTCTTAAAATTGAAAAAAAAAAATTAAAACAGGACTGGGAATATAGCTTAATATCATAGCACTTAGCATGTGCAAGACTGTAAGTTCAAGGCCCAGAACTGAGAAACCAACAAGGAGGTAAACAAGCAGTATGTAAAAGCACATTGGGATTTAAAGGGAAGTGTATTTAGTCCTTGTCACATTATTGATAGTGTTCTCTCTAGAAAACATAGTCAATGTCTCTGTTTATTTATTATTTCATATTTTCAGTAAAATTTTATTTAATACAGAGCTTCAATGTATTGTTATTGATACTTTTGTCAAGTCTTGATTTAGGAAGGACAACCTTGAATATGGTCATTGAAGTCCCAGGATGCCCGGAGAGCCAGTAAGGGATGAGGGTGTAGAAAAAAGTCTTTAGCAATAGATGTATTCAGAGCATCACAGAAACAGGAAGGAAATTGCCAAGTATACTCTGGTAGTGGTGAAAAGATAATTTACTGCCATGACATAAAATTCAGATTTTAAGAGAAAAATATAACAATTTATTTCATAAATATACATGGAGCCTTGCTCCCTGTAATGCTGGCACTAAGCTACAAAGGCAAATAAAACACAAATAATCTCTGATTTCATGAGGCTGTAAGTTCCTACTAGTAGTCAAATACTTGGAAAAGTCAAGGCTGATAAGAATGTGTTTACAAGCATTCATTAAATTTAACAATAATGAGGATATAAAGTACTCAGGAAGATAACTTTCTGTGAAATAGTGGAGGGAGAAGCCAGACATACATTGAGAATCAGAGCATTTATATATATATATGTATATATATATATATATATATATAGAGAGAGAGAGAGAGAGAGAGAGAGAGAGGGAGAGAGAACTATGGACTATACCAAAATATTAAATATCAAGTATCATTGTTGCCAGGATGTAGGATTACAAATAATTATATATATATATTTTCTTACATATATTTTATACATGTCTACCATTATCATATCATCTTACAATAAAAATGAAATTTATAATATAAAATAATGAAACTCCCATTTCAAACGAATTGTTATTGTATTTTAAGTATAAGTTAAATGGAAGTGTGCTATTTGTAGGCTAGTAGCAATTAAGGGTTGAACAAAATTCTTCAAATAATAAACCTAAGAAAACCTGAATAAACCCACTTTGAGGCCTTCATTATTGTGATTGGTGCCATAATGTTATAATTAAGAAGGTAATTCCCCAAATTCCACTAGTTTGATGCTGACAATATACACTCACCAAGCTAACAGCTCACAGAAGTCTTTAAAAAAAAAGGAGAAAGGGGCTGGAGAGATGGCTCAGTGGATAAGGCACTTGCCTCCAGTGCCTAAGGCCCCTGGTTCAATTCCCCAGGACCCACATAAGCCAGACCCACAAAGTGGTGGCCCTGGTGTTCTCTCTCTGTCTCTCACTCTCCCTCTCTCTGTATCTCTGCTTGAAAATGAATAAATAAAATTAAAAAAAAAAAGGAGAAAGCAAAGTATTAATGTGTGTGGCTTCCAAGTTGGCAGGTGCCAACGCTTCAGTTCCCACCAGTTCAGCTGCTCTGCCATTGTGTGCAGGAATCCTTCAGGAAATAGGGAAACGATAATCACAAGGCTAGTTAACAAGAGAAGAGAAAGACTTGCGTCTCCATGTTAACACTGATTACAGGCGTTGTAAACATCAGTGACTGTGTACATTGCCCATTCCATGAGATTGAGCTCTGAACGTTTATGGGACAGTGAAATCATCAACCAAAATTCTATTCTCATAAAACAACTCCTCAGAGGATACACAGCATGATACCTTCATCCTCCCTTCCTTCTGGCTTGTGAAAGGGACCATGGAATTTCAATCCCCACAGCTAAATGAGAAAAGGTTAAATTCATTTTTTGCAATGTTATTGAAAAAGAAAAACTCAGAAAGCATTATGCTACTGTTTCTTCTTTTCTGGATAGATTTCACAAATACATGAGTACTTTAAAATTAGTTCTTAGGTAATTTCTCATGCCATTTAATAGGAACTAGTTTTTAATTGCTAGCCACCAACCAACCTCAGGCTGAGAAGCAACTTCTGAGAGGGGACCCTTTTCAGGTTGACATCTTGGAAACCATATTCTTCTAGAATGAAATGGAAAATAGAAACTCCGCACAGATATAGGGAACCAGGCAGAGATTTTCTCAAGTAGATATTCCTATCTGTGTTTCAGAAGATTATTTCTAATCTCACCTGTAGAAAAATTCTTCGTAACAATTTATAGGGTAGTGATTTTTAAAGTCACTAGAGTTTAATGTCAGATGGGCAAAACTAGATTTTTAAAATTCTGAAATGTGCAGTATTTAGCCACTGATGGAGCATTGTTTATATATATATATATTTAATTTAAATATATATAATATATTATTATATATAATATATAAAGATATATATTTAATTTAAATATATATTTAATATATATATATATAAATATATATATATTTCTGACCCTTGTCACCAAGAGCTTGGTATAGTGAGTGGTTCTGCCTGCTCTTGCTTCGGCAGAGACAAGACTGGGACCCAGGCACTGAAGGACCATGTGCCTCGTTTGACTGCATTGTCAACAGCATGACCATTACAGATATCCTGTCAAACTCTGAGTCCTATGTCTTAACTGATGTAATTTGGGTAAACCCACTACTTCCAGGAGCGTAGAGGAGTTACCCAGCAGGGATTCAAGTAGGGCTTACCTTCAATCTAATGGAACCATTTGCTATCTCTCTTCAAAGTACAGATTTTTGGATTTTAAGACCTCTGTACTCAAAATTTCTTTGTTGAATATAATGACTTTTAAAAATATTTGTGTGTGTATGTGTGTGCGCGCGTGTGTGTGTGCATGTGTGTGCGATGTGTGCTAGATGCTTGCACCACTTTTTGTGTCTGGCTTTACACAGAGGAGTCAAACACAGGCTGGCAGGCTTTGTAAGGACCTTTAACCAGTGAGCCACCTCCAGCCACTGTACAGGGACTTTTATCAAGTAGTAGCTACTCAGTTCTCTTGCCCATCAAACTCTCAAAATGACAGGTATGGTAGCTGGTCTTGTTTTTTATTTTTTTATTAATTTATTTTTTATTGCTAATAGAAACTCTGTGTGTACAAGTCATGGGTTGGTACCCCCATTTCCCTCCTCCCTGCCCCTATTCCACTGAGAACCCTCCTAAATGGGATTGCCAGAATGATCCATGGGATGGAGGGCTATGCGTTGTACAAGTAGCAGACTTTTTTTGGAGGGGGTGGGGATGGAGGAGAGGCAATGCTTCTGGATATTCCCCCCACCATGGCTCTTGCCATCTTTCTGCTCCCTCTTCTGCAAAGTTCCCTGAGCCATGGTGGGTGAGTTTTAAGTCTGCTTTAGTGTTTAGGACTTAAGAGTCTCTGGGTTTCTACTTTGGCCTGTGTTGAGTATCCCCAGAGTCTGTCTCCATCACCCTGGCATATGTTGGTGTGCTCCCTGTGGGAGCAGCACTCTTGCTCACCTCACCACTTCCTCTGTGGTTTCACCTGGGTCCTAGCTGATGTGTGAGGGGTGGTTCATCTCCTGCCTGGGAATCAGCTCTCATTTCAGGTCTTGTTGGTAGAATTGGAATGTCCACAGTTCTTGCTGCCTTCTGAAAAATACAAACAGATTCTCCAACAGAGAGTGATGTCAACATAGGTTAATTGGGACAAACAATTAATTTGGCAAGATTATACTGGGTGTAGCCTGTCTTTAGGCCCATGGTTAGTGGGGACTTCCCCTTGGAGTCAAGATTCTTGGTCTCCATAGGAATTTGCCTTGGATCCCAGTTCCAGATAAGGGTTCCTTGCCTCTGAGACTCAGCCAATAAGAGAACCATTAGTTCCCCACCTAGATTCAGTGCCACTATTGCACAGGTGAGTAGCTCTTGCTTTGCTGGTCTGTGTCATATAGCCGTGTCCCCTGCTTTCTCCCAACCTCGTGGACCAATTTCCCCTGGCAGCTCATGTAAGACTCTCCATAACGATAGAAACCAGCCACCTGGGAACTGGCTTCCTTCGAGGTTCCTGTGGGATCTCTGGTGTTGTGTGACAGTTGTGTGGCATCTTCAGCAATAGGAACTTATTTGCCTGGGGCAGGTAATCAAGTGCTTTGTGGACCTCATCAGCTTCTCTGATCAACAGCTCCATGTGGGAAGTAACTGATTTAGGGCACAGGGAGTTACAGGCCAAAGCCAATTGTGTTAGGGTTAGGCTTCATCCCAAGCCCTTCAGGGTTCTTCTTACCTGATGACACCCCTATGTTTCTCTAGAGGGTGATATTGTTTAGCTTAGTGTCCAAGAGTAAGGATTCTATGGTATCAATTCATTTTGGTTGTTTTGTGTATATCTCTCCTCACCCCCAACCCTTTCCCTCCTCCAACCCCTTCCACCCCAGTGGTCTGACTCTCAGTTTGCCTGCCAGGTTTGTTTACTGTTCAAGTTTAACCCGATTAGAGACCACAGATGAGGAAGAATGTGTGGCGTTTGTCTCTCTGTTCTTGTGTGAGTTCGCTGAGTATGATCTGTTCCAAGTCCATCCACTTTCCTGCAAATTTCATTATGCCATTTTTTTCTTACTGCTGAGTAGAATTCCATAGTGTAGATGTACTACAACTTTGATATACATTGGTCCAGCAATGGGCTTTTGGGTTGATTCCAATTCCTAGCTATTGTTAATTGAGCTGCTATAAACATGATTGAGCAGATGTCTCTGTGCTGAAGTGAAGAGCCTTGAGGGTAGATGCCCAGAAGAGAGATAGCTGGGTCTATTGGTAGATCTATTTGCACTTTTCCAGGACTCTCCATACTGCTTTCCATAGTGGTTGTGCAAGTTTGCACTCCCACCAAAAGTGAGGGAGGCTTCCTCCCCCCACATTTCCTCACCCACATCTATTCTTGGTAGATTTCTAACTGGAGTGAGGGGGAATCTCATTGCTGTTTTGATTTGCATTTCCCTGTTGATTAAGGATGTTGAACATTTTCTTCAATGAGAACTGGCCATTTGTATTTCCTCCTCTGTGAATTCCCTGTTCAGTTCACTGCCCCCTTTTTTCGAGTGGGATGTTGGACTTTTTATTACTTAACTTTTTGAGTTCTTTGTAGGTTCTAGATATTAGGCCTCCATCTGTGTTGAAACTTAGCTGGTCTGAATGTGGAGAAAGATGAGTGAAGGTTAGGGAATTCTGGGACATGGACGCATCATAGAATGTGGCATGTGGGCAGGGCACCACTGGACCTTGCTTTGCACGGGAAACTTCTGACTTTCCTTTGCTGTGTGTGCCTTTCCAGCCCACACTCTCTGGAGTCTAATTTTATTTGACGCTGAGTACGATCTTCTCTACAGAGTGTGATTTGTTCAGCCACATTCCTCAGAGAAGCAATTTGTCTTTTGAAATGTAACTGTTCTTCAGACGATGCTACCAGACAGTCCATTTTAGAGAAGATCAAGGAACTAAGTGACCAAAGGGTTCCCATATTTTGAAATTCATTGGTTTTGTATTGAACTCTTTTGATGTTGCCAAAATTATTACCCACATTTTTT
>PVHP010051034.1:0-11601 GCA_004024765.1 Zapus hudsonius | reverse complement strand
AGAGAGAGAGAGAGAGAACAAGAAGTGCACTGTAAAACCTTAAGCCCCCTCCCTGCCACACAATGACCCACTTGTCCCAGTAAGTCACCTCCTCCTAAAGGTTCCACAAATTTCCCAAATAGTACCAACAGCTAGAGACCAGTGGTCAAATAAGTGAGCCTATGGGGGACATCTTACATTTAAACCATCATCCTTGGGCTCTTCAGGGATTAATATTAAATTTTGAAGTGCTTTCCATTTCTTTTTTGGACAATAGGAGAGGGGGTGTTGCCTTTTCCTTACAAGAGATACAAATCAAACATTAGCTCATCTATTCAACCACCAGCATTTACTGAACACCTATTATATACAGACAGCACACTAGGTATCAGTAACTTAAGATTCAGAATTGGCTCTATTTAAATCATGCAGCTAATCAATCTTCTGCACCTAACATGGTGATTGTTAGAAAGTGATGCATTAGTCCTGGCCAGGAGAGAAAGGCTTGCATGCTATGATCACCACTGAATCCAGCAAAGTCTTTAGGCAGCCATGTGTCAGCCCAGCAAGAAGGCTATCAGTGTCCAGAATCCTCTCAGCCTAGTGCAAAACTCCACAGCCTTGCTTGCCACTGCATTTCCAATTCAAACCCACCACCTTCTTTTCTTCCTGGATAAAACCCAGCACACACTTAGAATTGAAAAGGCAGTTAAGTTGCATCTCTCCTCTGACTACAGCCACCCTGGGCTTCAACTGACTGCCTCTTCTGCAGCCTAGGGAAATTGAAAAGAAGTCCATCTGTACACCCCTTGGGGAGTTGATGCTGTTTAGAACCTGGCAGGAGCAGGCATCAAGGGCCAGGAGACTATTTTATCATCCCTTCCATGTAGGCCATCTAAGACTCTGTTATTCAACCTGGGCCAACTGGCAAAACTCCAGGGTAGCACATTTCAGCATTGGAGGGCACCTCAGAAGCTGTTTCACCCCCACTGCCCTCATTGACCTCAACCTTGGCTCTGGGGATAAAAAAAGAGTTTACTCTTCAGATGATTCCATTTAGCCGCTAGCCCTAAAATAAAGGATCTCAAGTGCAGAATGTGTCCAAGTCTCTGGAAGGCATTTCTTTTCTTACGGCCCAACATAGAACATGATAGCATAGAAATACTGTTGAGGGTTTGTGTCTTGTAAGCCTTCGCTTGGTTTTTCAAAGTATGAAATACATGTCCCCTGAAGTTGTAGAATCAAGACTGGTACTCTATAGGTGACCTGGACCTCTGTGCATCTCTCATCACATAGTTCCCTCACGCTTTAAATTTGCCATGCATGGAACTTTGACTTTCTATCCTGCTTCTCAGGAGAATAGCAGTAGCTACCCACATGAGATGTGTGAAGGTGTAGTGCCTGGGAGACATTTTCAAGGCTGCAGCTCAAAGCAGCAGGAGGGCACCTCAAGTCAGGACTGGAGAAGGTCCCTCAGGAGATGGTGGAGATGGTCAGTAGACCCTCCCCTGAGATTCCAGCTACTCCTCCCCATGCCCTCCTCCACCCTGCCAGCTGCCTGTAATTCTGTTCCAAAGCATACGGTCTTAGGAAGTGCTAGAGTCTATAGTGTGTGGAAGGTAGAATGAAGTTGGGTTGCCATCTATGTAGTTATGGGGAAGTTCTCATCTATATTGAAGTGAGACTTTTTAGTAATGTGACTATTTGGGGGTCACCCATGCTCCTATAAATAACCCCTCACCCATGCCCCTACCAGTAAGCCAAAGTTAGATTTCAGTGGAGTTATTTCTTCGATTTGTTGTTGTTGCTGTATCTGGAGTGAATTTCTTGACCTCACACCAGGCACAGTTTAAGCCACACTCTGGTTTGCTGCAGCTCACACTTAGGGAAGTGTTGGCTTCCGTATTAATGGTGTCTTTTTACTTTGTGTTTTTGGTACTTGGACATCTTGAGACCTTACATACCAGAGAGAAAGGACCCCTCAGAGGGAGATCTAATTCCTAAAGACCACAAACAGCTATCCTTGGAGCATGTCTTTCATATGCAAACAAATCATGGAAGCCCAAATTCCAAGCACCTCCTTTAAGAAGCTCATACCCTCCAGGCTACTCTCATGCCCCAAAGTCACCACCACCCAGGGCCAGCGACAAGACTGCCAATGGCCCCTAAGTCCCAGAGCAAGAAGAAACTTCACACTAGCCAACCCTGAGCCCACTCACACACTGCCTTCTCCCTTCCTCCCAGTGGAAACCACAATCAAGTCTCTCGTCTCATTTCCCCTTTCCTCTTCTGCCTCATCATTGACCCTAATGCTTCCCTCATGGCTTGCCATCTTAGGATCTGTGAATAACAAACTATCTTATTTTATATATGTATTTATATATGTATATATAAAAGGATGTATCAGGAAGAGTCATATTTTTCCTGCAGGAAAATCTCCACAAACCTGTTTCTAAATGTTACACCAGGCTCTCTGTATCTGCCTTCAGTAGAAAATTACAACCTTCTCTCAACCATGTGATTTCCAAACAACTCAGGAACATTTACCACAATGTTCAACCTTTGAGTTTCCCAATCTGAAATTATGATAGATTCACTGAGGTTCTAAAATCTGATATAAGTATTATTAGAAATGCTTTTGCAGGATTTTTGAGTCCACTGAGTGCCTTGTAATTATTTCCATAAGCTCTTTGAAAGGTGGTATCTATTTTACTTGACATAATTATGCACTCAGTACCATTAGTATACTGTAAATGTTTAGCAACTGATATTTCATAGGGAGAGAAGGCCCTGACTTCTTCTGCTTGCTAATTTCCATACTTTCACCATGTCAGCTACCAACTGGACATCACTGGAAGAGGCACACACCAGTGCTCTTGTTACAAGCTGCTCAGCAAACCACAACACCCAAGTCTCTTCTCTCAATAGTCCCCCAAGTCCCCAAAACTTCCTAGGAGTCCAGGATGAGTAACACGGGATTAAAAATATTTAAGGCTCCACTGAGAAGCAAGATTTTGGGATTTTTTTTTTTTTTTTTTTTCTGTTTCAAGTCAACTACTAGGACAGCAGACACAGAAATGAAGCCAGGAAGACCAGACACTCATCATAGTCACTAAAGATGCACAGAGGAGATAAAGATCATCTGATGAAAAAGACCCCTAAGTTCTCAACATTAAAGCAGCCTTAATACTCACCCACCACAACTCAGGGAACTAAGCGGAAGAGGGGGCAGAAAGATTGTGAGAGCCTTGGTGGGTGAGAATATCCAGAGACATGGTCCCCTCAGTAACAACATACTAGGGCCAGTGGAACCGGGCTGACTCCTAGGCTATCCATGGTCCCCAGCCCCAAGGACTGATCCAGACTGCCCACGGAGGAGGATATCCAGCTGATTGGAGATTGGGAAGAGGGGCATTGGGGAACTGGGGATAACAACTCATCGTTTGCCCATTAAATAATGTAACTCATTATGGACAATGAAAGAAGGAAAGAAAGAAAGAAAGAAAGAAAGAAAGAAAGAAAGAAAGAAAGAAAGAAAGAAAGAAAGAAAGAAAGAAAGAAAGAAAGAAAGAAAGAAAGAAAGAAAGAAGAGAGAGAGAGAGAGAGAGAGAGAGAGAGAGACATCTCAATAACACTGTACCTGGATAAGTATTATCATATAATTTTATCATCTACTTCTTTAGCTTTAGTCCTCCGAATGACAGAGCCAGTCCATCACATTCCTGTAGTTCCCATAATGCCTCTGAGATGGACATCAATTTGTAGTGCAAAAAATTGGACTTTTTGTTTTATTCCTCTTTGATCATATTTGCTTTATCCTACTTACATGCTATTCTGTCAATTCTTTCCAACCAGTTCAAGGATATCAATCAATAAATGAGCCCATGTAAATTGAGTAAATTGAAAAAACACTATAAACTACTTAGCAATTGGCATGACTAATAGTAGTCCACCTGTCTCCTTCCTGATCTCAGGATCAAGCTGTGTGATGATGCTCACCTCCCTTGGAGGAGAATCCTGGATAAGCAGACAGCCACCAATCATCATTGTAGTGCTAGTGATGCAAACAGCAATCGCTGTTTGCATCTGATGGGATAGACATTTGATAGATGCTGCAGGCCATAACAAAAAAAGAATGATGTAAGAAAACACATAGCCTCTTTCCCTCTAAGTGGGAAAGAATTAAAATGGAAAGAGGGTGAAAAGATGCATTCATATTAGGAGACTCTGGAGGAGTTTGGAAGAATAGAGAACTATCAGCAAGCAAAGAAAGGATGCTCTGAGGCCATTTGTTTTTAAGAACTGTTGCTGTAGGTTATGAACTGAACCTCCCTTCCCATTTTGAGAAATACTATATTCAATCACTTCTTGATGCATACTTTGTGACTGATTGGACCATATGGAGTTTCAGTTATATTGAATGCACAATACATTGTCTCTGATATTAAAAATAATTTTTCAAGGTAAGCAGTTTTAAAATGATTGATTTTTCTGTACATCGATTTATGTATTTTTGGTGTAGGATGGAGGCAGGCAGGGTCTCTTGCAGCCGCAAATGAACACCAGATGCATAGACCACTGCTTGCATCTAGTTTATATGGGTGCCGAGGAGTAGAACCCAGGCTTTGCAAGTGAGATCCTTTAGCTGAAGAGCCATCTTCCCAGGGCAAGTTAAGCATTTTTATTCCTGTTTTATGGATGATGAAACAGAGACTCCAAGAGAAAAAGCAGCCATTCCCAGACCACACAAACTGCTAAGTCACTGGCCCAAGATACATTCTCAGATGAGGGTGTTGGTAATATACTGATCTTGATCTGGATAGAAATTTCCCAAAGCCATGAAGTCATGGTTACCCTTGTAGTAACATATGTATCCGTGGCACATCTTTGAAAATTTACCTCTTAAAATTGTTTCTTTTCCATGTGTTTTTCTTCAAAATAGATGGAACAAATTCCACAGCGAGGAATAGCCTGTGTGCACACACACATGCATACAACATGTGCACACATATGCACACAAAACAGAGCAATACAGAAAGCTGAACAACTGTGGGAAAACATTCTCTCCTTGGGAAAAAAAGCTTTTGCAACATCACATATCTAAAAGAGGAATTAATCTGGGGCTACATGTTGAAAATAAAAAGCAAGTTCGATTACTTCCAGAAGTCATAGAATGCAGCATCTCTCAAACTTTCCATGGTTGCAAGGGCAGAGTCACTAGAAGGAAAAAGTCACATAGGGAGCACAAAGTTTGTCTTGCCCTCCTCAAATGTCAGTGCCCACTCATCACTACATCACTCCCACTCATGGTTTATTAAAGTAAATGTCACAGACATTACGGACACCGCCTTATTCATTAGATGCACTTGAAGAGCTTTCTGGGGAAGAATTTTCTTTGAATTTGCAGTGAGCGGATTATAACCCATACTGGCCAGGAGGTCGTTCTTATCAATGAATAGGTGTTTGATGAGATCTTTTTTTTTTCCTCAGACTACACTAAAAAGAGGAAGAATGTACAATTTCAACTGGAAGCCACCTCACTTGTGACTGTCACTTGTGACCCCACAGGAGTATACAGCAGCTGTGTGCGGGAGGTCAAGAGCCCAACTTTCCAGAGCATCCACTTTGCTCCATGGTAGAGTATATAAGTTATAAAGCAAAAAGACCCTTACATTTTTAAGCTAAGACTTCAAAGTAATTTTATACTTGAAAAGTTGTATTCTTAAACCATCAAAATACTCTTGCTTTTCTCTGCTACCTGGGGCATTTCAGTGGAAAAACCCCAACTAACTAGTGCTGCTCAGGGAGCTGCTGGTGATGAGGAGGTGGGCAGGAAGACAGGCCAGTGGAGGGAGTAAGGAAGGTCACCAGAAACAAAGTATTGCCATAACAAAATGAAACACTCTGTATGTTAATTTTCAAACTTATTAATACAAAATTTAAACACAATTCTATTAAAAAAGAAGAAAGTTAAAAATTCAATTCCTCAGTTATACTAAGCACACTTAAAGTGCTCAATAGACTAAGTAGCTAGCAGCTATCATACTGGAAAGCCTAGATGAGGAACATTACCACCACCACAGAAAGTTCTGTCAATACAAAAATGTAATTCAGCAAAGAAGATATTTTGAGATCCTTCCCTCTTAGATGAAAATATGGAAGGTCTAATGTATTAGATAAACTGTTGTAGAAACTGACTTTTAATTCTAGAGACATATGACTTGAGCATTTACTAGGTGAGTTAGATGTTAAGGGAGGGATCAAGAAATGGGCAAAACCTTGAGTAGATTTTCAAAAATCTTGTCTTCAAGAAACATACACATACATGTAGGCATTTCTGCAACATATAATTCTCTAATATAATAATATGGAAACAAACATCATAATCATATGCTATTTCTTCATTGTTGTGACTAAATAACCTAACTAGAAGCAACATAAGGAAGAACGTGATTTATTTCAGCTTAAAATTCCAGTGGTATAGTCCATCATGGCAGAGAAGTCATGATGGCAGGAACAGGAGACCAGCTAGTCACATTGCATACACAGTAAGGAAGCAGAAAGCAATGACTGCTAGTGTTCAGCTAGCTTTCTCCTTTTTATCCAGTTCAGGACTGAGCCCATATAATGACACCACTCACAGTTAAGGTGGCATTTCCCACCTCAACTAACCTAATCAAGACATACCAATTAAGAAAAGAATATGGAACCAGACTTCTCAGAAACCTTGAATACATAATACCATTCTCTACCCAGCCCACAGACCCCAAAATGCCATCCGTTCCCAAAGCAAGCCTATCTATTTATAAGGTAGATTGAAAACAGATTCTAGTAGCAAGTGACACAGAATTCATCTTGAGAAAGTTAGGGATGAGTTTCTGATTCAGGTTGGTAAAATCCCTTCTACTTAAAATAAAGCTTAACAGTCCCTGTAAAATGATCAGGAGAAGATCTACCAAAGTCTTCTTCATGGCATAAGGAATAGATATTTCTTCTCAAAGAAAGAAACGGAGAGCTGGTAGAAGTAAGGAAGGAAATGAAAACTGGACCAAAGAACATGGTACTAATTTTGAAAGGAATATCTCTTTCCAACACATGCATGCTCACTGGCACATATGGTTGCTGTGGTCTGAAGCAGACATGACACTTCCTCTTGGACCTACCATTTTACTCTACAACAGAGTGCAGTGCCCAAGGATGGCACAAGAACAGGGATGTTAGAAGCTCAATTTGAGGTCACTTGCTATGGTACGTTCTTTGCAAAAATGGATGCACTCTTTTCCCTTTCTTTATCCACATTGTTTCACAAAGTGATGTCATAGCTGCTCCTATGGCAAGATGAGTCTATATCTCGTTGCCTTGAATCTAGGTTGTTTCTGCATGTAGCAGAGGCAGCATTATGACCATTCTACATGAAGGCCTGATATTTGTTTGTATTCTGAAGTGGAGTAAAATGGAAAGTATGCTTTGAAAAGGTCTGCATGTTTCTCCCCACCTCCACCATGCTTTAAAAGTATGTTCTCAACATAGCAACTCAAGCCAGACTGCGTACCTTCTTTGTGAAAAGCATTCCTCACTAGCTCCTCATCTCAGAACAAAAGGCAAAGGCTTTAGAATCACTTGCAAAGTCCTATGTGTTAGGGCCTTTGCCTCCACCATTGGGCTTCTCTGCAGTCAACTCCTGTAGTTCATCTCTCACCCAGGCTTCTCCATTCACACCGACTTTGCTTTTCCTTAAACATGCTAGGTACATACTCCTGCCTCCCGGCCTTTGCATGTGGTGTTTTCTCAGATTGGAAATCTCTTCTTTAGGTATTCATGTGATTCTTTCCCTTCAGGTTTTGACTCACCTCTCCACTTTTCAGTGGGGCTTTTCCCATGGTTTTTTTTTTTTTATTTAACCCAGATCTTCATGCTTGCATAGCAAGCACTTGATGGACTGATCTATCGCCCTCCTCAGTCCTTTGTAAAATAAGCAAATGCTGTTCTGCTTCTTTAGGCTTCTGATGAAATGTACTGTATTCATCATGTGATCACACATCCAGAGGCTCACAGCCCTAAAACTGTACTCCTTCACTGCTAATTCCTCTATACTTTTACTCCCTTTCTTGGTTCTTGCTCTTCCTATCCCCCATTCCCCTAGAACCATTCCCTCTGGAAAATAAATCAAAGATCTATATTCTCACATGATGCTATAACATGCTGGCTTCGGGCATGGTGTGTATTAGGGAGGGCATTAGGAGCCCCGAAATCAGAAATAATGAGATTTTCCCCCCAGAGGCAGCATGAAATTATAGGCATAGAGTTGCTGGAGATAGGAAAGGGCTGAAAGGAGGGAATAGGAAGGGGAATGAGGTAGCCAGAGGCAGCTTAACCTAGTTTACGCTAACATAGTGTTAAAGATGTGTGAGTGAGCCTGTGCATCGCTGTATGAGCACATCCATGCGGCAATATTCACAGTTGTTGCATTGCAGATAGCTGGCTGGAGAAACAAAAGAGGCTTATGGGAAAATGCTCCTGCACAATGATCAGAATCTGTTGGGCATCTTTGATGAACCAGAATTTGCAAACAGGCAGGGGAAATTCTTGGGAAGAGGTAGTACTAATGTAAATTAGCCTAACAGACAGAAAACTAGAAATAGAACAACTGGACAGATGGCCAGAAAGGCACACAGAGAAGAATTTGTACCAAGTTTTCAGTGACTGAATGGCTACCAAGCTCCATACCAGCTTTAGGTCACTCTCTGAAGGAACTGGGGACCAAGATCTGCTCTTTCTTGGCTTGCTATAGGACAGTGCTAGAAGACAGTGCAATGACAGACTAAGCAGAGAGACTTAACTATTTATCTAAACTGATCTGCTGAGGGTTATCTAGGGTTGAGTTTCCTTTCCTTTCCTTCCTTCCTTCCTTCCTTCCTTCCTTCCTTCCTTCCTTCCTTCCTTCCTTCCTTCCTTCCTTTTCTGAATGGCAGCCAGACTGTGACTAGAACACAAATCAGCAGACAGAGGAAAAGAAGATGGGTCTCTTATTACCTATAACCCTTTGAGGGGGGGAGAAGGGAGGGGATTAGCAATTGGATTGCATTGAGTAGGCGTTGCCATTCTTCTGTCCATTTTCTCCCACCACCCCAATATTTGACTCCTTCTGGGTTTTAGAAATTATGGCTCCTTTCAGGACAGGAAAAGAGAAGCACAAGAAGATATACACCCTACTCCTAATTTTCAGCCACAGAGGGGTTTCTCAATTCCCTGTGTCTAGAATGAAACTCTTTGGAAGGCTTTGCAATACTGGATTCAGCTAGTAGGTAATGATTACAGCCAGACAGAAATGACATAGTGGATGCTGTGGTAGGCCATCAAGATGTCCCATTCTGGATGGATATGCCTCACCTACATTTACTGAGACTGTTGGCTGCTAAATGCTCACAGATATTTCTGGTTTTGAGAATGGCTTTCTGAGGAAGGAAACTGCCTCATCCAAGATCGTGATCCCCATCGAGGTGCAACCTGTATGGAAAGACTAGGCAACTGGAGGATGCAAAGGCCCAGCCTACTTGACTCACCTTGGAACACATCAATTATCTACCTCTGGTGAGCTGAATACCTGCTCAGGTCCTCTGTGTATGCAGTCCTGTTTCTTGCCTTAAGCCTGCAAGCCCCGATTCCACAGACACCCCCCAGAAACCTTCCTATACACAGATCTCCATCTCAGAGTGTGTCCTTGTAAGTCAACCTAAGACCAAACTGTAAACAGGAAACATGCTATCCTATCGCGCGCATCACACACACACACACACACACACACACACACACACACACACACACACACACACACAAAATCATGGAATAAACATAATCAAGGAAATTAAAAACTTGTATGGTGAAAATTTTAATATACATAAAAATAAATTTAAAGAAGACACTAGAAGATAGAAGGGTCAAAATCAGACATGTGGACCAGTGAAATAGAAAATAACCTCCAGAGATAAGCACACACAGGTATAGCCACCTAATCTTTGATACATGTGTCAGAAACATACATTGGAGAAAAGACACTCATCAACAAATGGTGCTGGTAAAACTGAATTTTCATATGTAGAAGAATGAAACTAGTTCATACTTCTCTCCCTGAACCAAAATCAATTAAAATGAATCAGACCTTAACATAAGACCTAAAACTTTGAAAGTATTAAAGAAAAACATTCATAAAACACTTCAAAATAAAGGTATAAGCAAAGACTTCCTGAAAAGGACTCTAAAAAACAAAGGAAATAATCCCAAAATTAACAAATGGGATAGCATGAAATTAAAAAGCTTTTGCACAGCAAAGGAAAAAATTTACCAGAATGAAGAGACAGCATACACAATGGGAGAAAAAATTTGCCAACTATACATTTGGTAGAATTAATACCTAGAAACTATAAAGTATTCCATAAATTAAATACTAAAAAAATGAAATCATCCAACCAGTAAATGAGTTAAATAACTCTTCTCAAAAGAAGAAATACAAATGGCCAGTCAAAGCAGGCAAAGCAAAGGGAAATGCAAATTAAAACTGCTTTGACATAGCATCTCACCCTAATCAAAATGGCTATCATAAGAAAATGAATAACAAACGCTGGCAGGTATATGGGGGATAAGGAACCTTTATTTGTTTCTGGTAGAAATGTAAGCCTATGCAGCCACTGTGGAAATCAAAATGGAGGTTTCTCAAAAAAAATGAAACTCAAAATACCATATGACCAACTATATCACTCCTGGGTATATACCTGAAACTCTCAAAGCGAACATGCCATACAGATATTTGAACATCTATGTTTATTACTACTCTATTAACAACAGCCAAGATATGGAACCAGCCTAGATGTTCATCAACAGATAAATAATGAAAGACAATGTGCTACATATACATAACAGAATTTTATTCAGTCATAAAGAAGAATAAAATTATGAAAATTTCAGGAAAATTAGAACTAGAGATCATGTTAAGAGAAATAAGCCAGACTCAAATGACGAATCTGTATGTTTTCTCCCATATACAGAATTTAGATTATGTAGGACATGAAAGTGGACAGGGGACAATGAGAGGAAGAGGTCTAAAAGGAGGAGGAAAGGAAAACAAAGAAAGACCATGGAATATATGTGGCATGGAAGCAAAAGGAAGCACCATTTAGAAAGAGGGAGGAAGGGGACCAACAAGAGTGGGGGAGAGGGGAGCATGGGGAGTCAGTAAGAATAAAGTGTAATTATGCACATGTATGAAAACAAAAATGTCAGCTTTGTGTGGTGGCTCATATTTTTCATTCCAGCATTGGGAAGACATAGGCAGGAGCATTGTTGTAAGCTTAAAGCCAGCCTGGGGTTCAGAGTAAATTCTGTCAGCCTGAACTAGAATAAGACCTTGTCTCAAAAACAAACAAACAAACAAAGAAACAGAACAACAAAAAAAATGTTGAAACGAAACCCATTACTTTGTATGAAAAATATGAGAAATAAAAATAACAGTAATAGGGCTGGAGAGATGGCTCAGCGGTTAAGGCACTTGCCTCCAGTGCCTAATGCCCCGGGTTCAATTCCCCAGGACCCACATAAGCCAGACCCACAAGGTGTTGACCCTGGTGC
>PVHP010051033.1:0-11601 GCA_004024765.1 Zapus hudsonius | reverse complement strand
GTTGACTGGAGAAGGGGGTTTCGAAGAATAAAGGAAGTGTCTGAAATAGGACTGGAGGTTGTAATCCTCATGAGGAAAAGGGTGGCTGTCACACTGGCATATCACAGAGCAGTGGTGGGTGTTTGAAGGAGTGTGTGTGTGTGTGTGTGTGTGTGTGTGTGTGTGTGTGTGTGTGTTAGTGCATTTCGGTGGGTGTAGTGACTATAGTTGTCTGTGTTAACCCCCTGTCTCCATGCGAGTGTGCACAGAAATACAAAATCCATATTATGTTCAAATGGTCCCTGACTAGGCCAGGCTTATTGAAATAAACACACACGTGTCCCAGCAGAAGCATGTGTGGCAAAACCACCAAAGACCAAGCACCAGCAATGACACAGCGATGGGCTATTTGCTCGTGGGAGGCTCATGGTGTGACCCTCATGGGACACCCAACAAGCTAGGGGTCCCCAGACATTCACATAGTGAGAATCACAAGACCTGCTGAGCAGAGATTCCAGAGTGCCCACATTTAGAAAATCTGAGAGCCCCAAAATAATGCTTCAGCCCAACACCTAGGAACCCAGAGCAGGGGTTATGGAAGTCAGAAGGTGGAGCCTTGCTGGAGAAAGTAGAGGAGGTGAAGGTGTGTGGACAGGACTTGAGATTTTATAGCCTTAGCAACACTTCCTGTTCTCTCTCTGCTTCCTGCCTCCATCTGAGTGTGACCAGCAGGCCTGCCTTGCCTTCCCCACCATGATGGAATGAATGTATCCCTTAAAGCTGCAAACACTGCTCATCGTCACTCTAACTCCAGCTCAAAGAACAGTCCTGTCACTGTCCAAGTGACAAGGGGACGTGTTGTTGTGGTTTAAGCAGCTCATCTATAGAGTGAGCTGAGGGTCTGGAGATGGCTTGTCTACCTCAGGCAGACAAGGACCCCAGGCTGAAGCAGACAGACATGCGTGTCTCCATTCTAGGCCTGACTGGCCCCAAACCCTGTGATCTGAGCCCTGTGTGGCACGGTCCCTCGTGTCCCCTGCCAATTTCTCATGGATCAGCACTGCCTCAGGACAAGTGCCTTCATCCTCTGCCTCAGTTTCCACATCTGAAAGTTGTGCTATAAGCCATCTCTGGCCCCTGGGTGAGTGTCATGGGCTCCTCTGCTGTCCATAGACGTGTCTCCTACTGTTCCTTCTTGTGCTGAGGCAGATGCCTTCAGCAAAGCTTCTTTCTTTACCCCAGGGTCCTTCACCGGAGTGCTGGCCAGCATGCCCTGATGGCCTCTGGGTCTTTGGGTGAGCCACCATCCTTACGTGCACCTGCTAGGATGGTGAGGACCAAACATCTGGCTCTAATCCCTCCTACCTGATGATGGAGGTGTGGGCAGCACACACTAGAGTCCAGCTGGACACTATCTGCATGAACTGCCCCTCCTGTAATCAGTTCTAACCCAGGGCACCGTGCCGGGTCCCAAGCAGTCATCCTCCCATACCTTCCGGCCCCCACACCCATCCTCGACTGAGAGGTGCTGGAATACAAACCCTCTCCTCTCCTCTCCTGCCTACCCCTCCCCTCCTCTCAGGGGATGCCTGGGCTGAAGGCAGGCCACAGTCCTGACCTGTGGGTCTGGTGCAGCCGGCCCAGACTAAACATCCTTGATTGAGCCCCGCAAAGGTTAAATGGGCAATTAGGCAGGCTGCATGCCTCTTTGCCCATCAGGAACACGAGCACACACCCCCAAAGGGACCTCTCCCAGAGGAGAGGGCTGGTCTCTCTCAATTCCACAAATGTTCTGATTGGCCACAGCAAGCCTGACCCATGACTTCGAAGTAAAAGGCATTGTGGGATTGTGGTAATCACAGCAGTATCTACTAACCTGTGGGGCCACAAGTCTTGAGCTTCTGCAGTTGAAGTGAATCCCCCCTCCAAATCCTGCTGGATCTTTCTTCAGGATCTATCCTCAATCCCTCCCTCCTTATCACCCCTTCACTGCCCTGGACCAACCCACTACTGTCCGCCATGAAGCCCCTTCCACAGCAGAGACGAACTCTGTCTCGTTGTCCTAACACTTAGCAGGATCCTTCCACCCTACAAAACAGACCCTTGTGGTGGCCAATGCCATGAACAGGAGTTCAAGGGCCAGGGGAGGCCAATAAGCTTCTGGCACTCCCCGCTCCTGGCCTCTGCCTGCCCACTCCCCAGAAACACTCAGGTGCATCAGCTGCCCTCACCAGGCCCTAACTTTCACTAGCCAATGCCCTGCCTAGGATTCCTCTTGTCTGAGACCCCAGCACAGGTTCACCTCTCTCTTCTAAGTCACAATTCATATCAGAGGTGTCTGGGATCTACTTTTTAAAGCTAGCTCTGAGGTGCTAGGGAGGTGTGGTAGTTTGAATAATGTCCCCCAATAGAATTTATTATAATTGTGTTTATTAAATTATTGTCTCCAGGCTTCTGGCTGGAGGAAGTGTCACTTTGGCCCAGCCTCCTAGGGACTTTCTAATTTGGATGCAAAATACTAGGGATAGATATACAAAAGAAAAGCCGGAACCCCAGGTCTGGCAGTTCTGTATTTTGTGAATTACAGTGTTACAGTGTGCTTGCTTCTGGAGGTGCTGTCTCTCTGTCTCTGCTTAGATCTGTGAAAGGGGGCCAGCCTTTTTCCTTAAGCAGTAGCAGCCACCCAGCCCTAACTGGACATCATCCACCACAGGACACAGTCTGATGTAACCAGAATACTGGAGCACACGCTGTCTATCACCACAAAGACCAGTGAACAGAGGTAGGAATTGAATCTTTAAATTGAATCTTTAAATCTTTAAATTGAATCTCTATCTTATTTATTGATTTATTTGCAAGCAGAGAGATCAGAGAGAAAGAGAGAGTGACAGAGCGAGAGAGACAGAGAGAGAGAGAGAGTATGGGCACACCAGGGCCTCTAGCCACTGCAAACGAACTCCAGATGCATGAACCACCCTGTGCATCCGGCTTTACGTGGGCTGTGGGGAATCAAACTCAGATCATTAGGCTTTGTAGGCAGGCATCTTAACCGCTGGGCCATCTCTCCAACCCTAAATTGAATCTTTAAATGATTTAATCAGAAAGCTAATGGTCTGAGAAGGCAGGGGGTTAACACCTTAGAACCCCTCCTTCATCTCATCTCCAGCCAGTAGATGAGGAGGTAGTCGGCCACTCTGGTCAGGTGGTCAGCGATGAGTCTGAGACTTGTGACATCTGTGCCACGCCCCTTGTCATCACCCCTCACGTTCTTCCCCTGTTCTCTGTACGTCTGGGCTGAGGCATTTCTTGCTATGATGAGTCTAGTCTGCCGATATCAACCTTGAACTCCTCCAGGGTGGCCTGGGCTGGAGAGGTAACTCAGAACAGCAAGCCATCAACCACATGTGTGTACATTCTAGGCTATTGATGACATGTACAGGCAGATTCCTGTCCAGAAATGTGTCACTATGACACAGAGCATGAAAGTGCCCCTATCCATCCCTCCTGCCCCCTTTCAGTGTGGCGTAAGGCGATAATGGTCCATCTCTGCCTCGATACTAGTGTCCCATCACCTCCGAGAGGGCCGGAGCCATCCTGTGCACCTCTGTCCACACATATGTCCCCAACACAACATGGAGACTCAGAACAGAAGCTCCAACAAGCCTTTGCCAGGCTCACAAGTAAGTCTTCATCCTGTGCTGCACAGGTGCCAACATGTTCACCTCATTGTGCCCACTGTTGAGGTAGAGAGACTGAGGCTCAGGATATCAAATGACCTGCCCAAGGGAATCCAGCAAACCATGCAGCAGGATTCCAGCCCAGGTCTGACTGGCCTCCAGAACCCAGCTCTTAGTTTCTGCTGTTGCTCTGAGGTGCTAGGGAAGTGTGGTAGTTTGAATAATGTCCCCCAATAGAATTTATTATAAGTGTGTTTATTAAATTATTAATTGTCTCCAGGCTTCTGGCTAGAGGAAGTGTCACTTTGGCCTAGCCTCCTAGGGACTGGCCCTTTCTAATTTGGATGCAAAATACTAGGGATAGATATGCAAAACAGAAGCCAGAACCCCAGGTCTGGCAGTTCTGTATTTTGTGAATTACAGTGTGACAGTGTTCTTGCTTGCTTGCTTCTGGAGGTGCTGTCTCTGTCTCTGCTTGGATCTGTGAAAGGGGGCCATCCTTTTTCCTTAACTTTCCCTGGGTCTGTTACTCCAATAAATACATTCCTCCCCAAAATTGTGCCTGGTTTGGAGATTCATCCCAGCGACGTGTGACTGACTATAACAGGAAGGAACCCAGAGGGTCACAAATGCTAAGCAGAAGCTCAACCACTGGAACACCCCTAATCTAGCCCTGGGCTTCGAACCACTGCAAAATTCAAGATTGCTTGTAGAAGAGAATGTGTCCCGGTGGATGGCAGTGGTCACGCACGCTTTCTCGTCCATTTATGTGTTAGTAGGAGGGCTCATAACTGGAAGCCTGCCTGAACTCTTGCTCCCCAGCTCTCACATGCACAACCCTGAGGGAACTGAGCCATGCAGTCTCTGGCTTCTCACTAAGTCTGGTGGTGTCTCATTACAGAGGACCAAGCGTGAAAACTGGCGTTATCAGTGGACAGTTCATCATGGGCACCTCCAGACATGGCATAAAACTGAAAACAAGGGCAAGTTCCACACACAAGTCAGGCAGTCTCTGCCTAACCTCAGCTCCCATGATACCCCTGACCACTTTGCCTTCGTGGTACATATAGATGATCACACTTCTATCGAAATAGGGTAAACCAGAGTTGTTCGGAGGTATCTTTGAGGGATCTGGATCCAGAGCCTCACACCAAGTATTTACCAAGCCAGAGTGAACACTTGCCCTTTGCTCAGTTTAATGCCACATTGTGGACGTAACTACAATGAAATCAGCAACAGTTCTGTCTGCTTGTCAACCGTTCAATGGTGGTGTTTTAGGGGCTGGAGAGATGGCTCAGCGGTTAAGGCACTTGCCTCCAGTGCCTAAGGTCCTGGGGTCAATTCCCCAGTACCCACATAAGCCAGACCCACTCTCTCTCTCTCTCTCTCTCATTCTCTCTCTCTCTGCTTGAAAATAAATAATTAATGCATCCAAATGAAAACCTTTAAAAACAAAAGAAGGTGGCATTTTGATTGTGAAGTGTCCCCCATAGCCTCATGTGTTTCTGATTAAGCCTCATACTCAATCCCCAGCCATCATGTCCTCTATTAATGGAATGGGCGCAAGGAGACTATCTCAATTGACAAAAGGCACTTGACAAAATCTAACACCCTTTCAGGGACAACAACAACCAAAAAGCCACTCAGAAAATGAATCACGGAAGAGCACTTCCTCAACATAAGAAAAGGCATCTATGAAAAGCCCACAGCACACCATCTTTGTGGTGGTTTGAATGTGGATGTGTGTCCCCCATAGTCTCAGGTATTTGTTATTAAGGTTAAATTTTCTGCTTAAGTTTCCAGCAACCTGCTGGAGGGGAAGTGTTTCTGGGGCTGGATCTGAATTCTAGCCCAAAGGTATGGAGAGAGCAGTCTGAGCTTGCTGCTTTTCAGTGTTTGCTGGGTAGGGGCGGTTTCTCTCTGCTTGGATCTGTGAAAGGGAGACAGTTCCTTCCACCATTGATGAAACTTCCTCTGGATCTGTAAGATTTCTCCCATAAACTGTGTCTGCTTGGATGTTCACTCCAGCATTGTAGAGCTGACTGATAATCTGAAATCGTGAAAAAACTAGATACCTTACCCTCAGATTAGGAAAAGAACAGAATGCCACTCTCCTCTGCCATTCACTGTAATGCTAGAAGTCCTAGCCAGAGCAATTAGACAAGAAAAAGAAATAAAAGACATCTAAGATGGAAAGAAAAATAAAACTATTTCCATTTGCAGATGATATGATCCTCTGTATAAAACTTTCCCCCTGGAGAGACGAGAGATGAGTCACCAACCCTCATCACTCTCCCTTGACCTTCACAACAGAGAAGGATACACCACGTCCTTACTTATAGGCTATAGGTGAAGAAGTTCCAAATGTCTGCAGGCAAACAGGAGAGTTGGGTGATACTGGAGATAGGAGCTGCTGACTGCCTATCTGTCACATCTTCAGGTGAGCTGGGAGGCCAGGAACGACACCACCCCCTCCTGGTTGAGGCAGTTTGATGGTGATTTCTTCAAGCTCTTGTGTCTCAAAGACACAAGTAAGTGATTAAAAAAAAAACTTAACCACTTTCGGCCAGAACCGCCATCTTCCAGTAATTGGCCAAAATGCCAAACACAAAGGGAAAGAGGAGAGGCACTCGGTACATGTTCTCTAGGCCTTTCCGAAAACATGGAGTTGTTCCTTTGGCCACTTATATGCGAATCTACAAGAAGAGTGATATGGTAGACATCAAGGGAATGGGTACTGTCCAAAAAGGAATGCCCCATAAATGTTACCATGGGAAGACTGGAAGACTCTACAATGTTACTCAGCATGCTGTTGGCATTGTTATAAACAAGCAAGTTAAGGGCAAGATTCTTGCCAAGAGGATTAATGTGCGTATCGAGCATATTAAGCACTCTAAGAGCCGAGACAGCTTCCTGAAACATGTGAAGGAAAATGATCAGAAGAAGGAAGCCAAAGAGAAAGGAACGTGGGTGCAATTGAAGCGCCAGCCTGCTCCACCCAGAGAAGCACACTTTGTGAGGACTAATGGAAAGGAGCCCGAGCTGCTGGAACCTATTCCCTATGAATTCATGGCTTAATAGATGTCATCAATAAATAAAAGAACTAGACTGTAAAAATAAAAAAAAAAACTAAACCAATTTTTCCAAGGAGTAAAAACAATTATAAAAATAGAAAAAAATCTTTAAAAGCTTCTCAGGGTGCTTCCTTTTATTTCATTGTTGAGTTGAATTGTGCTGTGTGTCTTACATGAGTGTGTTGTCTATGTACATGTGTGTCTACATGTTTGTATATATGTGGGTACGTGTGAGCGGCTTCACATGTGTGAGGCTGTAGCTCAACACGAGGTGCCTTACTTCTTCTCTCTCCACCTGATTCTTTTGACTGACAGAGGGTCTCTCACTGAACCCAGAATTCACAATTCAGCCAGACTAACTAGCCAGTGGCCAGGGATTCTCTGTCCCTGCCTTCCAGTGCTGGAACTACAAACACGTGTGCACCACGACACCTGGCATTTACATGGGTCCTGGGTCTGAACTCTAATCCACATCTCTAGACTATGGTGATTTTTTATATGTGTAAATTGCTTCCATTGACTGCTGAAACATATAAATAAAGGAATACAAGCATCTCTGATCTAGGCAGACTGGATCCCCAAAAAGAACAGCAGGACCCCCAGAAGCCAGGAGAACCTACTGTCTGGGAGACAGAGACTTGAGGCTGTCCCAACCCCAGCTTGCATGTGCCCTCAGACGCCAAGCTGTTTGTGCTGAGGCAGCACCTGGCTTCAGGTCTCCCCTGGGCTGAGTGGGTCGTGTCTGGAGGCTCTATCAGCTGACCTGGCACTGCCATGAACTGTGACACAAGGCTTGGTCACTTTGGCCAGGGGAGGCCTTCAAGTTCCTCAGGGTCTGCCTTAGTCACCCCACCCCCACCCTCCCACCCGGTTTCACTGTTTGTCCTGGTGACACCCAGCAGTGCCTTACCACAAGGCCTCTGCCTGTGCTGTCTCCCTTCCAGGGGGCTTCGCTCTTCTACTCTGCTGGCCAAATCATTAAAATTCCATGCTTGTGGGCTGGACAGATAGCTCCGTGGTTAAGGTGCTTGCTTGCAAAGCCTGATGGCCTGGGTTCAATTCCCCAGTACCCGCATAAAGCCAGATGCACAAGTTGATGCATGCGTCTGGAGTTCATTAGCAGTGGCAAGAGGCTCTGGCTTGTTCCCTCCCCACCCCTCTCTCTCTTCTCCTCTCCTCTCTTCTCCTCTCCTCTCTTCTCCTCTGCTCTCCTCTCCTCTCCTTGCAAGTAAATAACTAAAAATATATTCTTTAACTCCGTGGTTGGGAAGTCCTGACAGGTCAGACAAGCTCACAGCACTGTGTGAAGTCATTTGAGTTTTCCACCTGACATTTTCCAAAGTTGATTCCCCACTGCATCTCCTGTCTTGAGGACAGAGAGCAAGCCCAGTTCTCACTATGGTACCCTTGGGATCTAACACCATGCTGGCATCCAACATTCCTCATGAGCCACTTCAACATGAAAGGGTGCAGAAACCAGTGAGTGAACCAGGTGTGGTGGTGCACACCTTTAATCCCAACACTCGGGAGGCTGAGGTAGGACGATCACTGTGAATTCAAGGTCAGCCTGAGACTACATAGTGAATTCAGGGTCAGCTTGGGCTAGAGAGATATCTTACCTGAAAAAAAAAAGGAGGAGAAAGAAAAAGAGAGTGAGAGAGAAAGAAAGAAAGGAAGGAAGGAAGGAAGGAAGGAAGGAAGGAAGGAAGGAAGGAAGAAAGAAAGAAAGAAAGAAAGAAAGAAAGAAAGAAAGAAAGAAAGAAAGAAAGAAAGAAAGAAAGAAAGAAAGAAAAACTAGCAAGTTCAGCAGCCAGAGACACCTACCTGAGCTGTTCTCTTATGCCAAGAGGGGCACCGCAGCAACTGTATGGTGCCAGGAGCCCCCTGACACACTGTCCCAGTGCCTGTGTGCTGTGCCCACCCCACCCTGTGGGCCAGCAGTGCCCAGGCTATGTAGTCCTGACCCGTCTGCTGTCAGCCCTTCGGAGCTTCAACATTGCCTGTGTTCCCATTCTACGGAGGAAGAAACCAAGGCTCAGCACGGGCCTGGTGGTTCAGAGCTGTGTTCAGTCACAGACCTACATTGCCATGGTGACTCTCGGGGACCAGCAGCTCAGATCCACCTGCTGTCACTCAGCAGTGAACATGGTCAGGCCGTGGTTCTGTCTGTCTTACGTGCCTGTAGAAGGTGAGTGTTCAGGCTCACCCTTGGGATCCCACAGGGGTCCAAGGTCCCCATATGGGGAACACCCAATGAGAAGTCCTCAAAGACCCCAGTTCCTCCAACAGCTGGTGACCTTTCACCCCGTGGACCAGAGGGAAGACCACCAGGGAAGAGGGGTCAGTGCCAAGGGGTCAGCACAGCCAGGGCGATGGCATTTCCAGGAGGGATGCTTCTGGGGGGTCTCTAGGAGGGGGAGCGGACAGGAAGGTCTGAGGGGCCAGAGGATCAGGGAGGGGTGAAGGAGGTCACAGGAATGAGGCTCCCAGAGGCCACTGTCCAAGGCTGTTGGTACAGTAGAGCTTTGGTAACAGAGCTTTTGTTTGAGGGAAAAACTGGAAAGAAAAGACAAACTTAGAAAGAAAACAGAGAACGAGAGAGAGAAGATGAGTGGAGAAAGATGGAGACCATATGGTAAAGACAGGCAAAGAGAAAGGACATGGGACAGCGAGAGACACAGGGACAGAGACTGTCTCAAAGCAAGGCTGAGGACAGGAGATGGAGAGCCCTGAGGACGGCCCATGCTCCCACTGGGTGTCTGAGGTAGAGGATGGTGCAGTGCTGAACACTCTCTGCTAAGCCTCAGAGGGTGGAAGGTTCCAGAAAAGACCAGAACACACAAGCAATCCAAATAGAAAGACTGTGTCAGAAACCATAAGGTCAGACTGCACTCAAGGGACCTTTGCGTCTCTTCCTCTCTTTTGCCTCCTTGTCTTTCTTTCTCTCTCTTCCTGCCTCTCTTTCTCTGTGTTTCTACCACACTCTGGATCTCACTCTCTCTCCCTTCACTCTCCTCTCTCTTTCTGTGGTCATCTCTCTGTCTCCCTCTTTCTCTCTCTCCCCTTACCGCTCCCTTTCTCCCTGTCTTCCTCTTTTTCGATGGATCTTTTTCTTCATGTAACCTCTCTGTCCATCTCTATCTCTCTTTCGTCCCTTCCCCTCCTCTCTCTCTCTCTCTCTCTCTCTCTCTCTCTCTCTCTCTCTCTCTCTCTCTCTCTCTCTCTCCTTTCCCCATCTTTGCCTCCTATATCTCTTTGTCTGATCCCTTCAGGATGGGGTACTCAGGAGAGACCCTTGGGTGGGTGAGGGCAAGGCAGCCTGGTTAATGACAAGGGGCCACCCTCGTCAGTCCCTCCCAGCTCCCAGCCCAGGGCTAATTACGGCGCAGTGTGTCATGCTACTTTGATTCATATTTCCTGTCTGGAAAACAGGCTGGAGAGCTGGGAGCTGGGCCAGGACAGAGGCCGGGAGGGCAGGGCAGGAACTGCCCCGTCACTGACCAGAGCCCACAGCAGGAAACCGGAACTTTCCAAGGAGCAGGGCCAGGGTACCCACCCCATGTTGACCTTGGCCTTTCTGGAGTCTGGCTGGGAGTCAGGCAGATCTGAGTTCAAATCTTCCCTCTCTCTCTCTCTTCCTGCCATGTAACCTCAGCAAGCATCTCAGGACGGGCCCTGTGGTGAGACGTGCCTGGGAAGCCCTCCACTGGGACAGGATGTTCTCTGTTGTCACCTTCGTTCCTGTGATGTCCAAGCAGGAAGGATGCTAGGGACAGGAGCCCTCTCTCTGCTGCAGAAGAAGACGGCTCTCCGGGTGTGAGAGCTGTGGGTGTCTCTTGGTAACCACTTCCTCATCTGTAAAATGGGGTTTCCCAGGCACCAGCCTGGTGGGGTCCTTAAGTGAGCCAAACCATGTGCCGGGCTCAGCACAGTGCCTGGCACAGAACACTCAGTGCTGTGCGACAGCTATTGCTCTCAGCCCACAGCCCTCACCCCTGCTTACAAGGCAGCCTCGGGCTCATGGCCAATGCTTCTGCTCATTCCCCAGTTGCCAGGCCCTGGACATTGACTGTGAATGGGGGGCTTGGTCACAAAGCCCACAAAATCCCCTATATAATTCCATTCTCAGGGCTCCCCAAAAAGCAACACAACCCTCCAGAGAGACTGGGAGCCTGAGAGGGAGGCTGCTGATAGAAGGCTGCAGACTTTGCAGATTGCTTGAGAGTGTTGTCCTGGGAAAAGCTGCGTGAGCACTCTGGGGCCGAGAGCCTTCCTTTCTTTCCTTCCTTCCTTCCTTTCGTTTCTTTCTTCCTTTCTTTTCTTTCTTCCTTCCTTCCTTTTGTTTCTTTCTTCCTTTCTTTTCTTTCTTCCTTCCTTCCTTCCTTCCTTTTCTTTCTTCCTTCCTTCCTTTCGTTTCTTTCTTCCTTTCTTTTCTTTCTTCCTTCCTTTCTTTCGTTTCTTTCTTCCTTCTTTCCTTCCTTCCTTTTCTTTCTTCCTTCCTTCCTTTCGTTTCTTTCTTCCTTCCTTTATTTCGTTTCTTTCTTCCTTTCTTTTCTTTCTTCCTTCCTTCCTTCCTTTCTTTTCTTTCTTCCTTCCTTCCTTTCTTTTCTTTCTTCCTTCCTTCCTTTCATTTCTTTCTTCCTTTCTTTTCTTTCTTCCTTCCTTTCTTTCGTTTCTTTCTTCCTTTCTTTTCTTTCTTCCTTCCTTCCTTTCTTTTCTTTCTTCCTTCCTTCCTTTCGTTTCTTTCTTCCTTTCTTTTCTTTCTTCCTTCCTTGTCTTTCTTTCATTTCTTCCTTTCTTTTTTCTTTCTTCCTCTTCTTTCTTTCCTTTCTTTTCTTTTCCTTTCTTTCTTTCTTTCTTTCTTTCTTTCT
>PVHP010051032.1:0-11602 GCA_004024765.1 Zapus hudsonius | reverse complement strand
GGAAAAGGAGAGTTGGATGGGGAAATTTCACAGTCACCATGTTGGAAGTTACAGAGTTCTCCAGCCACCAGTGTGGGGAAAACACATGTCAGAGAATTTTAACAGAACTTATATTATTTAGCTAAATAAATAGCCAAGGAAAAGGTAACAGAAAGCTCCCTTTATGAGAGAGATCCATGAGAGAAAAAGTCTGGAGTCTCCCTTCCCCACTCCAGCCATTAGCTGGAGTGGGGAAGGCCTTACCTTCTTAAGGCCTAGATCAGCAGTCCTTCTACTCCATTGCCATGTGGGGGAAGAGGAGACTGGCTTCCTCTTGGAAAGCTAGTTTTAAGTCCTCCCCAGGTGAGTCAGAGAGACAGCTGATGGGTTCATATCTGACCAATCAGTTTTAGCACCTAGGTTGTAGCTCTAACTAGACACCTCCCATTTAAGGGGAGGGGCTGGAAGGGAAGGGGTGGTTTCTGCAGACTTCTGACCATCATAGAAGAAGCTAAGAAGGAAGCAGCCCACTTTGCTCTCTGGATCCTGGTCGGTGGTGGAGGCAGGGGACTGGTTGACATGCTTGTTGCCTTACTCTTTGCTACTGGCACACTGTCTGGCATGAGGCTTAACATGAGCCATTACCCCTTGAGCCTGGGGCAATCCCAGGAGGGGGACAGAGCAGTAAATGACACTGGTTTCTGAAACACTAGAGTCCAACAAAGCCATGGCTTCCCAATGTTGATATTTGGTCTGGCGTGTTTCCTCCCTCCTTGCCCCTGCTCTGTGGAAAGCACCACAGGAAACAAAGACAAAAACGTGGGTTTCTACTTGTGAACCACCAAGGACAAACAGAAAAACCAGTGTCACTTGCATCTAGGCCTCAGTGGCAGAGCCTGGCTCTCTGGCCTGCCTGTTTCCGGAACAGCTGTAGCAGGACTGGCAGAGAGCCAGAGGTCAGGGTGTCACCTGGCACAGACACAGCAAACACATTATTTCAAAGAGCTGTCAGAACAGGAGTCAGTGTCCCCTCAGGGGAGGGCGGAGAATGAAGGACCAGGAGAATGAAGGCTTTGCAGTCCTCTCCACAGTGGGAATGCCAGGTGACCCTGCCTCCTGGCTCAGCTTTTCAACAACAACGAAAACCCGTGGATCCATTTTCATTTCTTTAATTTGCTACTCCCAATCAAGAAAATCCACGCCTGAAAGCAGCAGGTAAACCACGTTCACAGAACAGTGCTTGTGGGCACCATGCATCCCTGGCAAGAAGAATGCAGGCTGACCATGGGGTCTTTGCTGCAGCAAAGCTCTCAGCAGAGGTTCCAAGATGAGTGCCTTGAAGAAACAGGAAATTACAGGAGCATGGAGGCAGGCTGTGCTGGCTCCCAGCAGCACCGAGGAAATAGCTTTTCGGATGACGAACTAACTAACCTGTGTGAGAGGACCCAGTGGCACATGAATTAGACCACTTGATGACATACTTAAAATCCAACAGAAATTCTTTAAATTTTTTTTAAAATCCAAACACTTATAAACATTTATTGCTTATTAAGTTTATAGTAAATCAACTCAGTAATGACTTTCACCTGGCATATGAATTATTTTTTTAGTGCTGTCTTACAAAATAATTGTCATATCCTTAGAAATAGCAAACAATCCTGATTCCCCTTCCCCCAGGACCTTGTAGAACTGTGGTATAAGTTGCTAGGTCTAGAAAGATCATCCTGAGACCCAACCCACTGCTGACAAAGAATGAGTCCTGGAGGATTCGAGCAGAGGGAGGCGGCAGCTGACTGTCCCTGCAGTCTCAGCTGGTCCCAGGACCACACAGAAGGCCACTTCAGTCTTCCTTCCAGCAAGCCGAGTTCATGGCACTTCATCTGGTAAGCTGACTGTGAGTGGGTGTGACAAGTCCAAGGCCAGCATCCTTTGAGTGGGAGTGGCTGCCTTCCTTTTTCCTCTCTCCTTTCTGCAGTCTGGGGTGGACAGACAGGCTGGCACACAGCCTTAGGAAGGAGGAACCCTGGATTGCCCGTTCGCCTTTCAACAGCAGTTTCTGACTCCTACATGAGACCAGCATGGCCACCTGACTTGCGTGAGCCCCTGTTCCGGGGGAAGTGAGGGAGAGGCATGCAGTGGGTCTTTGTGTCACAGCACCAGGACACAAGGAGGAAGTGAATTTACACTAGAGGTCAAAGGTTGCTGGGCATGTTTCCCTGAACCTCCACTGTCCACCAATGTGCTTTGATGCCAAGAATTAACGTGGATAACAACAAGAGTAATGGATCAACTGTGAGACGTGATCTGCTTCATGCTTTAGGGTCCCACTTCATCCTCAGAGCAACCTGACTAGTGCATTTCAGCTAAAACCGAAATAGAGTCTGGACTTGGGTCTGAGTTAGCGCTGCCATCACCCTTTCTCGGATGACCTGTGTGGTCTTTTACTGGCTTGCAGTTTTAGCCATTTTCTAGGTCCATCTAGGTTGCTTGCCAAGTCTCCAGGGCATCTTAGTTTTCCAGGATTGGGCTCTTGTATGAAAGAAGGTCTGACGGCAATGGCATTCACCTGGATGACGGCTGAGGATAACTGTGTGGCTGGAAGGTGAGCCTCTGACAAACTCTGGAGCCATTTCTCATCACTCAGCAACTCAGCTTCACCCAGGAGCTGGCCAGGGTGTGTCTGAGTGACACTCCCATAGGTGAAGCACTTCTTCATATCCTCAAACAGAACCACTGTCCCTGGCCAAGCGGTCAGGTTTGGTTAGAAATGCTCAGGCTGGAGAGATGGCTCAGCGGTTAAGGCACTTGCTTCCAGCACCTAGGGCCCCGGGTTCAATTCCCCAGGACCCACATAAGCCACGCCCACAAGGTTGTGGCCCTGGTGTTCCCTCTCTCTCTCTCTCCCCCCCTCCCTCTCTGCTTGAAAATGAATATTTTTTTAAATCCCACAAAAATCACAAAAAAAAAAAGTTTTAGAAATGCTCACATGCCCCCTGCCATTGCCAGAACCTTAGCCACTGCCTATCATGAGACCTCATGATGAGAGAAAAATACTACGTGCCCTACAGTTTCTCTCTTGGTGTCTGTGCTAGGGTCAAGGTGTTCTTTCTTACTGCAGCTTTCAGACGACCTGGCTATGTTCTCCATGCTTATTAACCTAACAAAAAACTCACAATCTGACTCAACCACTCAGAATTGTGACAAGCTTTGGTCTTCACTCACCGACTCCCTCCCTCATCACTCTCAGCTCTATCAGGGGTCGCTAGGTACAGATCCTCCTGAGCTGCAGATGAGGAAGGAAGGAAGAAAACAATAATAAGAATAAAGAAACTTCCTCTCATCCTTCACTCAAACAACAGTTACTCAGCAATCACCATAGTAACAAATCACCAGTTTTCAACTGCTCCATTTCCCTTGCATTTTTGTCTTTCTACGCATATTCTTATCTGCCTCCAGCAGATGTCCTTTGATCCCCTGTTTGTGACAAGTCCTGTGTAAAGGGCATGGATGTGAAGTCCAGAAATCATGGCCCTTGTCTCCTAGGAGGTTATGGATCCTGAAAAGGAAGACAAATAAGTGCATCCATGGCCTCATGCTGAGGGAGGGAGTGAGGAAGAGGTCCTAATTCACCAGGGGTAGGCACTGCAGGCTAGGAACAGCACAGCGGAACCAGACAGCTCACGGAACCAGGCGACCACCATGCTCTCAAAGAATTCTAAGTGGTCCCGTGGTTTCATTTCTGCTTGTTTATGGGGCACTCACACATGTGCCAGACCCACTGGGAGACTGGGCACTAAGGTTTATGAAGACAGACCTCTGCTCAAAGGAGCTTACAGTTCCATGCCAGTGAAGCAGAGCACAGCCAGAGGCGATCACAGGTGTGTCACGTGCGCTGGGTCTGTAGAGCATGCTCGGTGGCACAGGTGTGTCATGTGCGCTGGGTCTGCAGAGCATGCTCAGCGGCGCCTGACATTGTAACTCTGTGCAGTATGTAAGTTGTTTCCTTTGCTGTTATATTACTAGTATCCACCAGTGGCACTATGTCGTAGCTAGGGAAAATCCATGTCAGGAAGTTGTTACCTGCCTCGGGTCTGGCTGGATCTCTTTACACTCCCCAGTTGACGTAAGTGGGAGTTACACTGGCCATGACAGACACACTGAAACCACGGGGCAGGCAGACAGATGGCATGTGGGCTTCTGGACAGAGTGGCATCTAAGTAAGACATGAGTCCCTCAGCTGGACAAATGACTATCCAATCTAGCTACCTGCCCATGCGTCATTCCTACCTTGTAAATCACTCCTGATCGTAGCAAAGTGGAGGTGTTTGCTGCCTGTGACAGTAAAGCTCTGAAACTGTGGGTGGCTGCAGAGGTGACTGATGGGGACTCTAGACCTCCACAGTCAGAAAGCACGGACACAGAAAGAAGCTCCTGACCTTTCCGGGCTGCTGGACGTGGGAGCTGGGGGCTTGCTGTGCGACTGTGCAGGTGTTTAAACATGACCAGGAGAGAAAGCGGCAGGGGGACAGCAATGCAGGACACCAGGAGACGACAATGGCATAATGAACGGCACAGCTGATACCCAAGGACAGAGTTAGCAAGGAGCAGAGGTGCAAGGGGCCACATCCCTCTACTCTGGCTACAAGGCTTGCTGTCAGGTCAGACAGAAATGACTCTGTCACGGTACATGAGTGCCAGTCCCTGCTCAGTTCTGCATCATTTATGTGGCTCTGCTCAGCAGTCAGAAGATGGAAAATCTTGCTCATCCACCAGCAGGAGTCTGGGTGGAAACACTCTGTCCCCACAGGAACAGGAAGCAGTACTAGCTTGGCTCCAAGCTGAGTGCCTGGGGTGAGGCCCTACAGGACTCTGTGGTGGTGGCCTGTTCTCTGCTCCAGGCCTGGTTCCACACAATCCAGGCTAACTCAGCAGCAATGGTACATACTAAGCTGTAATTCTTCCAGAAAAGGGATGATTTGGGTCATGATAATTAGACCGGGTGGAAATGAATGATCCTGTGCAGGTGTCTTCTATGCCCCAGGCTTCACCTTTCACCTGGACACAAGCCCCCCAAAGCCTGGGTATCTAGACCCCTGGTTCCTAGCAGACATCCTTCTCTCGAGATCTGCTTCTTCTACATAGGTCTGCATAGCTCTCTCGGGACCAGAGCTTAGACCCATTTCTGCCTTCTAAAGCCCAACTCAGCTTTTCTAACTTGTTTTTCTTGCTTTGTCAACTATATCTCAATGGCTTGAAGTCTGTTTCTGTTCTGACATGCTTCTGCTTAATCTAATCTTACCTTCTCTTTTTGGCTATTTCTTTTGTGTCTTAAGACTCAACTCTTCAAGTTAAAGTAACATCCTCACTTTTCCTCTTTGTTTTAACTGGTTCTCCAAAACAAAAAATAAATAAATAACAATTAGATCATCTTTCTTTGTTTTTTCCTGTCAAGGTCGGTTGGCAAGACTATCCCTGGCTTCCAACCTAAAGAAAACCCAACACATTACAAAAGATCATCCTTCATGTCAATGCTGTAATTCCAACATGGCAAAGCCATGCTATTGGCAGAACTTTAGCCTGGAGCATAGCAGGTGTGGAGGGTGGAATGGGGGACTGACTCACTCAGTGTTGGCAGCACACAAACTAGTATCCCAACTTTGGAAAGCAACCCCGCAGTACTGAGTTAAGATGAAGATGACCATCCTATGCATAGCCACTCTTTCTAGGTATACATTCTAAAAACACAGGTATACACACCCGAGACACAATACATGGTCATGAACCAGGGTCACACAGGTACACACACCTAGGTCTTAGACTCAGCAATCTGAGGGCCTTTCCTTTACACAGGCTAAAGGTGAGGTTGGTCTACATCCATGGCAGGATCTGGGATACAAGGCCTGCATTTCAGCTCAGATCTACATTTGAAGCCAGGCACCTTCATGCCTGCCTGTGCTGCAGCCCTGAGTGCAGGCCAGGACAGGCGCATTCCTGTGGGTTTCTGGTCTCTCATCAGAGGCAACTATTCTGAGAATGTGGCTGCTCTGTCCACTGCCTCTGGCTGCTGGACTTGGAGTTTGGGCTCTGTGTTCCCCACCCCAGGCCCCACTTCTTTCGGGGACCCATTCTCACACAGGTCTGACTTGTCCTCCCAGGCTGCACACTGTTAGGGTGAGCTACTATAGCCTGCGCTTCAACAAGTACTTCCCATGACCAGATCAAGTGATGTCAGTGGCCAAGGGAGCTTCTTGCCTCCCTTTCTTGTTCTAGTTGGGTGTTGTGTGCTGACGGCTCCCTGCCACCTGAACTCCCATGCCAGCCTGAAGGAGTCCTCCTCCTCCAGCCTCCCTCCCTCTCACCCTCACCTGGAAGTGATCAAGTGGGGGTCCTGGGAACTGGACAGATTGCCAAGGTGCTGTGTCTTGTTTTGGAACTAAAATATCCTGAGGTCAAGGAGGAACCACACAATGCTATTGTTTTAAGGTTTAAAAATATCTTTAAGGTGTCAAAAGCTCTATGAACCCCATAGGCACCTGAAACCTGCCCTGTCACTCAGCACCAGGCATGTGTGAAGGGTGGAGACGGGTTTCTGAGTTAAATTATTAACTAAGTGCAGTGCCAGGCAGTTGCTCACGTGTGAAGGAAACCAGGTGATAAGATGAAGTACAAACAGATGAAATCTGGATGAGTTTTAGGGAGGAGCACAGCCTGCCAGCACCCCCTTCCCTGACTACAGAGCCCCCTGGCAGGCACCCCAGGGAGAGGGATGGAGTGATTGCTCCTTTAGTGGTTTCAATCCCATTTCTTTATTTAGGTTTAGGGTTTTCTTCCATGCTTTCCCTCGTTTTCATCCCCCTGCATGACAGGTCAGAGAGCCGTGAGTGAGGGGAAGGTTTCTAATTGACGTAGGTGGTTACAAAGCTCTTCTGGCTCCTTCAATGTGAAATGTGGATTATGCCACCCTCAAGGGTCTACAGTCAGTTACTGAAGGTAAGCTACTGGTACTTGGTCATCTTTGACCTGAAAGAAGAAAGAAAGTGGGGAGGGGCTCTGGGCCGAGTGGCCCAGGCCTGTAATCCCAGCTGCTTTGAGGTAGAGGCAGAGGTGGGGGCAGGATTCAAGCTGGAGTCTGGAGGGAGAGCTGACCTTTCTATCCCAGATACAAATGAGTCCCAGGAACTTCCTGGTCCTCTGGAGATGGTGGTCACCCACTGCAGACATCCAGTCACTCCTGCAAACTAGCCCCTTGGACCAGAGACCACACTGTGCTAACAAGTCACTGTGATTGAAACTAAGAAATCACAAGACTGACTCGGTGGGGAGAGAGGGAGAAAGGGAAAGAGGGAGAGAGGGAGAGAGAGAGGGAGAGAGAAGGAGAGGGGAGAGAGAGAGAAGGAGAGGGGAGAGAGAGGAGAGGGGAGAAAGAGAGAGGGGAGAGAGAGAGAGAGAGCGCCTCTGGGGCAGCTGCTGTGTTCACCTCCAGGGGCTCCTCAGTCATCACTGGGATGACAGACATGTTAGGCCTTATGTGGTTTCTGTACTCAGTCCTTCTGTTTTACACAGTGAGCACTACCCACAGAGCCATCGCTCTAACCCCTGGTTTTCTGTTTTGTTTTGAGACAAGGTCTCACTGTGTAAGCCTGGCTGGCCTTGAACTTGTGGACGGCCTCCTGCCTCTGCCTCGTTAGTGCAGGGATTCTAGGCAGAAGCCACCACACCAAGCCCCCGACTCACATTTTGAATTAGTTGGGAGGTGGAATTGCGTATTATGCAGCGGTACCCCGGTTCTGGCAACTGCAACCTGGAGCATATCATCAAAGGGCCAGTTTCCAGGGTCATCAACAGGAATCCACTACTGCAGGCTATAAGCTAATTTCACCTAACAGACATGCTTAAGGACATACTTCTCAGAACACCTCTCCCGACTGGCATGGCAGAGAGCAAACAAATTTAAGCTCCACTCCTCCTAAAGCCGTTCAGAGCTGTCAAAGCCTCGCATGGTGAGGCTGAGTCCTCCTGGCTGGGATGGTGCTTAATCAGAAACCCCAAATGAACCAGGGACACACGAATTTGCGCAGCCCCCCCCCCCCAATCTGCTGTGGACACCTGCAGGGACTCTTCTGTAGGGATCATGGCTGTGCCTCTCTACCTCCCTGAGGACTGGGTCGTATCTGACCGCAACCTCACCTCTCCTTGAGGTCTGGTGAGAAGTGACAGCAAAACTATTCCGAGCAATGGCATAGCTGGATGGAACCAGTCACAGCATGCAGGGGACAGGCCTCCCTCGGAGTCCTCAGACACCGTCCTGACGTGCGCTGCTGTGACAGTAAGGACCCGACCCCCTGACTTAGCTGGATGATGGTGGCACAGCACTGCTTATATTTAGTATTTATTTATTGTGTGAAGAGAAGGAGAAAGTGTGGATGCGCCTGAGCCTCTTGCCACTGCAAACTTACTCCAGATGCCTGGGTCCCATTATGTATCCGGCTTCACATGGCTACTGGGGAACTGAACTCAGAATGACAGGTTTTGCAAGCACGTGCCTCTAACCCAAGAGCCACCTCCCCAACTCTCAATGCTTATCTTTCAGCATAACTATTGATTTAAAAACCTCAGCCTGAATCATATCATTCAAGGGCCAATTTCAAGATCACCTAAACTAACACACTAGGACAAGATGGTTTCTGTGGGTAATGAGCTATCTGGAGGGCATGGTTCTGTTACTACCTAGGTTAACGGGGTTGGACCACGGCTTTCTAGCAGTGAGGTAGAATTTCTTGCTATCCATCAACCTCCTGACCAATTTATTCAATACTTCTGTGTTTGCCTCAGACAGGCTCATTAGTGATGAGGAGGAAATGATAGAGAGAAAATGGAGGTCATTTAGAAATCTCTGGAGAATCTCCAGCGAGGCAGTGGAAATCTTGGCTCTGTGGTATGGGAAGCATGAGTCTGATACTCAGTTGTGAGAGGAAGGCCTATGTATTCAAGGCGAGTGTGTCATGAATATGTAACTTTTGTGCCTCAGAGGTAGGAGCAGTGGTTTCTAAAATATTAAAGTCTCTTTGTCTTTCAAATCTGCTGGAAAAGTCTAAAATGCTCCCAACTTCTATGGAGTCCAAGCACTGGGAGCGATACAGAGAACAAAACTAAAATATAAAACTTGTAGTTTTCTCTTTTGGGTCTAGCTAATTTCTCTTAGTTGGCAAACAGAACAGCCCTAACTCGCTGAAACATAACACTCGGTGTCGAGTTTTCCTGGGAATGTTCCAAATTAAAGAGTTTGAGCAGAATGTTGGACACAGTCAGGGCTCAAGAATCAAGCCAGGTGACATGTCCAGGGAGCTCACAGTGAACCTACACAAGAGTCACACGACTTTCTTACTGAGCCTGACCAGAGAACACGCTCCATGCAATGACCATCCCTGAGGTCCCCAACACACCGTCAGTGAGGAACATGGATCTCAGATTCATTATAGGTCACCTAGTGTGGTCAATAATTACTTGAGGAGAAGGATGATAATGGAAATATACAATGTTATTATGCACCTGACAACTAGGTTATGTATCCACATCTGCATCAGGACCTCAGGAACAAATTAATGCTTTTTGTACTTTCCTAATAGAAGTTCCAGAGCCAGGACAAAGATGAGGCGAGGGGACACTTGTCCTGAGGTGAAAACTTAAAGGAATGCTACATTAAGAGAGTATATATCCTGGTGGCTGTATTTTGTTGTTGTTATTGGTTCTTTAAATCATGGGTCCCCAGAGAGGACCTTACATGCCTCACTCTGGACTCAGCCAGGGAAGAGTCATCGGTCAAAGGTATTAAATGACTGGAAAATAGCCAGCAGTTAAACAATTACAGTGGGAATCAGCTAACAGTGCTAGGCAGGAGTCTACAAGTGCATGCTATTCTTGTACCAAGAATCAAGTGCCAAGGACTTTTCCTGCCAGATACCATCCTGGGAACAAGATTTAATAACTCCTGCTTCAGTGTTATTCATGATGATAAGGTCGTCACCCTCAGGGGATTAGCAAAATACACCAGCATTCTTATGCAGCTATTTTAAAAATGACACAATGTTAAGATGTCCACCTTGCCATTGGGGAAAAGCACAAGTTACAAAATGCTTGGAGGGAATCCCTTTCTCCATCCTCAATTGACATCAGCTGATCTTTTTAAAATTTTCCTCCCAGCTTAAAATATATTCCTACTGTATTGGAAATAAATATAAGTACCTGGGCCCACCTGTATCTCCAGCCTCATCCTCTACCACCCCACACCCTTCACTGGGGGCTTTTCCATCTCCTCTGAACACACCCTGGATCCCACCTTAGGAACAGTTTCCTTTGCCTGAAATGCTCTTCCTCAAAATATTCCTGTTATGACTCTCTCAGCGTTTGGGTTTTTTTTTTTTGTTTGTTGTTTGTTTTATTTTTGTCAAAATGGCCATGACAGAGACAACAGCCCAAGACACAGCATTCATAGAAAACCTTCCATGCGAGGCCCTCTCCTCGGCCCGAAGTCCTTACACAAGGAGGAGGAAAGCGGAAGGGAGGAATACATTTTAAAGGAAGGCTGGGGATGGCTCAGTGGGTACCAGCATGAAGGCCTGAGTCTAGTCCCTAACACACACATAAACATGTCTACAACCTCTCCCAGTCTGACCTGTGTAGAAGAGTCTCTGGGACTTGCTGGACAGACTGTCTCAAGGCAACACCTGGATGTGCCACCGAGGAGGGCACCTGCTGTTCTCCTTCGGCCTCCACATGCACACAGGAGGCGTGCATCTCCACATACATGTACATACACATCTCACACACATGCCAAAATAGGAATTGTTGACAATTTAAGCAACCCTGATATTGTACTGGATGATCTACCTAACATCTAAACTCAGATTAAGAAAGACGGACCAGGCAGCCAGCTGAGACAAGGTGGACTCGGGCTTCAAACCCACAGCAATATGACCATAAAGTCATGCTCATTCTTCACTCTTCAGAATGAGAAGGGCTACTGTGGCCTTTAGAGTGCTGGGTCAACTCCCACAAGGTAGAAATGAACATTCTCAGTGTGACAGTCAGGTGTGTGTAGGGACCACTCCTCCCCTTCCAGTCCCTCCCCTTGAATGGGAGGTGTCTAGTTAGAGCTACAATCTAGGTGCCAAAACTGATTGATCAAATATGAACCAATCAGCTGTCCCTCTAACTCACCTGTGGAGGACTTAAAACTAGCTTCCCTAAAGGAAGTAGGCCATGTCTTCCCCCACATGGCAATGGAGTAAAAGGACTGCTGACCCAGGCCTCAGTGAGGTAAGGCCTGTACCCCTACCCCAGCTGATGGCTGGGGTAGGGGGCAGGCTCCAGACATTTCTCTCATGAACCTCTCTTTTTTCATAAAGGGAGCTTTCTGTTATCTTTTCTTGTGGTACTCTGCTAATGAGGCATGGAGGAAGTAAGGTTTCTGCTGAGTCTGGCAGGCTCTGGGACAGTCTCCTTCTGAAGGAAGTTGAGGCAAATTCCGGGGGCCCCTGTAAATCTTAGCAATCCTGAAAACTCCAAAGCCCCTAGGCAGGCCACAAGATAAGAAGCAGATCAAAGCCTAACTTATTCTAACTGC
>PVHP010051031.1:0-11602 GCA_004024765.1 Zapus hudsonius | reverse complement strand
TAAAAACTTTTCATACATATATGTCCATATACTTTGTTCTTACCCATCTGCCTCCTATACTGCCCTCCCTCACAACCCCTGCATCCATTTTGCTGGGCCCCTTTCTTCCCTTTAAATAGTCCTCCTTTTAGCTTTCATGTCACATGTATTCCATTATTCTTCTTTGTTCCTTTCCTCCTTCCCCCTTCAGAAAGACTTATTCCTCCCCTCCTATGTTCCCCTTTCAATTATTGTTGCATAACCCCCCCACACACAAGCATACCTGCACATGTGCCTTGTCAGACTACTAATTACTGGGTCCTATCCAAGGCTTCTGCCTGATTAGGTATGAAAAAGAGGCTGAGGATTTGCATTTGCATTTTTAACAACACGTGTTTTCCCCACACTGGTGGCAGGAAAACTCTAACTTCCCACATGATGACTGGGAAATTTCCCCATCCAACTTCCCTTTTCCTAATCTACTAAATTAGAATAAATGTATAATTAAAATTTAATTCTGTCCCTGTGTACAATTCTTTGGCATTAGAGGACAAGAACTCGGAGTAGGAGGAGGGGGAAGGGAGGATTCCAAAACTCTCTCTCTCTCCCCCCGTGTTGCTGACAATTATTAATTGTCAGCAACCCGTATCAAAATAAAATGTAAGTATTTCCAGAGGATATTTCTCTTTTTACAAAATGCTTTCTTTGCTTCCCCAAACATATAGGGCATTTTAGCTAAATAAGCTTTAGCTGAAATATCACTGAGCACATTCATAGAAACCTTCAAATGAACCAAGCGTCGAAGTAGCCTCAGGCCCTGTAAATGACAAAAGGCTATGATATATATATATATATATATATATATATATATATATATATATATATATATATATATATCACATATATATTTCGTTGTCACCCAGAAGAGCCTATTCCCCACATGGATTGTTATGAAACCCTGCTGGCTGAGTGAGCCCCTCTGGTATAATCACTCCAGTTATTTTAAGTATCAGTGTGGGAGGGTTGGGGGATGGAATGGACACAAGGTTGATGAATTCCCTTTCCCCACCTCTGTAGGAGAAGAACTCTGGGTAAGAAGCTGCTTTATTTACTCAGAAAAAAGCATTTTTAGAGAATATTGGGTTAGGCCTGAGGCAAAGAGTAAAAAAGCAATAGGAAAAAGAATATTAAATTGTAAATATTTCCATTTATTCAAATATTTTGCAGGCAAAGCTCATGACAAGTAATAGGATATATTTTAAAAAATAATGAATAGTTTACCATTCATCTCTTTGCTGTTTTGGTGTGCTTGATAAATTGAGCTGGAATATCTGCACAGCTCTTATCATCTTTGTCAAATTGGGGCTGCCAGAGTCATGATGAAAAGCTGCCTGATCTAAGCCCAGTTAGAAGCAACAGATTTTCATGTGGGCAGCATTTAAGTAAGAAAATAAAATGCTTGCTCTCTCTCTTCTCTCTCTCCATATGAGTGTATACACATATGCATACATACATACACACATACATATATGTGTGTGTAGTGGATCTCTTGATGAGGTGATTTTTCCTAAAGCACGTGTCTATCCCAGAACTTCTCTGTATATAGCCATTTAAATAAGGACACCCCTCTTTCTTGTCACAGCCTGATACAACAGGTCACAATTGAGAAGCTCTTATAATTCTTTCCTAAGCTCTTTCCAAAACATTAGATGAGAGGATAGGAAAAAGAAGAGCACACAAATGAATAAGCCATCCTCTTTGATGTAAGTACCCTGAACTGTGATCATGTAATTTATATATAGCCTCATAAATTTTATATTTAAGCCATAAGTTACCTTCAAAATGACACAAATCCCACAATAGATAAAGAAAATATCCCTTACATCAGGGAAGACATTTGTCAAATGCATAAGCCTCCAAAATACATGAAGCATAAGTGGATAAGTATGAGTATCCATGTCATAGAGAACACAGCCCAGAATAATTATTTCTATTTTAATATAATGAAAATTATCCATAACTAATGGCTTTGTAGAATAAATTATATCCCTATTAAACCATTGAACCATAATCATTACTACATTGTCTCATTAATTCTAAGGTGTACTTTAAAAACCTAAGGCATTTTTACATCTTTGAAATCAAGATTTATCTGAAAGTTTTGATGGTTTTATGGGAACCTTTTCACTTTTTAGGTAAACATTAAGTAGCATTGTGATTTATGTCCAATCATGTCTTCCATTTGATAATAATATGTATAAATATCTATGCAAGGAAATAATTTTAGCTTGAAACATTTCAGCTAACAATTCATATTTTGAGTGATTTCAGTAAGTTTAAATTATGGGGAAGCAAATAAATATAGTATGTCCTTGATTTAACAGAATAGTATGGGGATAACATATAAGCTATTAAATGAGTTCATGATTTAGTAGTGTGGGAACACAGAGGTAGGAGAATGTCATTATAACTACATCAAAGAAGGCCATGGAGGAAGTGAGTTTTGAGGTGAGTCTTAAAGGACCAGAAGGTTTCCATTATGTATCTTTGGTATAGAAATACACATAGAAGTACTAAGGTGTGTCCCAGGTAGAAACAAATCCACAATGTATAAAAATTACCCAAGAACTGTCAGAGAGTTGTAATACTGACTGAGGAAGGAAGGCAAGCCCAGTTGGAGAAGAGTAGATGGGTTAGAATCCAGACTGACTGAAGCACATTAAATTTGAGCTATTGGTGGGACATTATAGTAGAAATGTGCCTAGTTCATCTTGATGAATCTTCTCACTATGTGAGTCTCCTCCGAAGGCAAATCCAACTTCCCACTAAGGAAGTTAAAAGTCCAAATATTTACTTTCCTGCTTTTCTTACTGCTAGGGTACAGTTGCGTGACCTAGCTTTGTCTAAATAGGCAAACTTCTATACCTTCTCCGGGGTTTAGTCTTATAGTTAGTGATGTAAAATGGCAAGGCCAGGAGAGACTTGCTCAAATTATAACAGTAGCAGAAGGAACCCGTGTCCAATAGAAACTGCAGTCTCCAACATTTATGAGTAGTAATTGGTGTCTTCACCAAACTTGTTATACTAAGTGATTTTGGCCAGAATTCTAGCTCCTTAAGAATTTGTCTGTTTCTGACCTGGAACCTGATTCTCTAGCTTTTCCAAAGATCCTGAGAGATAACCAATGTCTTTGACTTGTTTATTTTTACTAAGCATTTTATCTATTTAGCAATCTTCCCAGCCCTCATGCCTTTGTTTCTTTTAAAAAAAAAATCTAGATTCTTCACAAGAGAGTAAACATGTAGAATTTGTCTTTCTGAGTCTGGATGGTTTTGCTTAATATTATGATTTTCAATTCCATTCATTTTCCCTGCAAATTACATTTTCATCTTTATTTTTGACTGGATAATACTCCATTTCACCATTGTGTGTTTATACAATGCATTACTTTTCTTTATCCATTCATCTTTTTTTTTTTGTTTGTTTTTTGAGGTAGGGTCTCGCTCTAGCTCAGGCTGACCTGGAATTCACTATATAGACTCAGGGTGGCCTTGAACTCACGGCATTCCTCCTACCTCTGCCTCCCGAGTGCTGGGATTAAAGGCGTGTGCCACCACGCCTGGCTTTCCATTCATTTCTTGATGAGAAGCTATACTGATTCTGTAACATGGATAATATGAATATTGTCTCAATAAACATGGGTATGCAAGTATCTCTTTTGTATCTACCTTTGATTCCTTCAGGTATTTTCAAATATAATATATAAAATTGAAGTTTTATATTTAATGTTTTGAGGGACCTTCTTACTGATTCCCAATGTGGCTGAACTAATCTGCGGCGAGCTCCTCGACCAGCGAGGAAGAACCACCACCACTCGAGGATGCTTCTCAAATCACACTTTTAATGGAGAGCCTTTTGATTGAAGGGGGGGCAGGAAGCGAGGGACAGGAAGTGAGGGGCAGGAAGCGAGGGGCCCCGAACGCTAAGAAGCAGCTGCTTTTAAAGGGGAAAGGGACACGGATCGCCCCATGATTGGCTGGCTCCTGCTTGCCACCTCCAGGCGCCACAGGATTGGCTAGGGACAGTTATATTCTCAAAGTATTGTCTAAGGTGGAGTTGTTACCCCGGCTCCCTGCACTAATCTACATTCCCACCAATAGTAAAGAAGGGTTTCTCCCAACCCTACATTCTTGCCAATATTTCTGTCTTGTTTTCTTGAAGATTCTACCTTTTTTGACAGAGGTGAGATGGGATCTCAATGCTGTTTTGATTTACATTCACTGACACGAATAAAGATGCCAAACATTTTTTCCTGTATTTCTTGGCCATTTATACTTCCTCTTTTCAAAATTTTTAATATTTATTTATGTATTTTGCAAAGGTTATAGTCATATCTCATCACCCCAGTCCAGATCTCTCTCCTGGCCCTCCTCAGTGCGGTTATTGGTATTCACTATGAAGTGATTAAGGCATCACAGCCTGTGGAGGCTATGCCTCAGGATATTCCTACTCAAGCTGTGGTTCTTCCACAATGTTCCCTGAGCCATGACATGCCTGTTAGCAGTCTGATTTACTGTTGAGTTCTCTGTAGTCTCTGGATTTCTGCTTTGATGGATTTTGCTTAATCAGAGTGTCTGAAAAAGTTTTCCTGGAGGTGGTTGTTAGACAAGCAGCGAGAGCAATACTCATGTTGATGCTTACTCTGCAATTTCTCTAGGTCCTGGACAATGTGGTAGATGTGGCACATCTTGTGGTAGGCAGTTGACTATCCTTTCTTGTTGTATTGATGGATCCTCAACTCTCCCAGCCTCAAATAGTATGATCTCATGAAACTAAAAGCTACTATGCAGACAAGTGAAACCATCATCAGAACCAATAAACAGCCCGCAGAATAAGAGAAAATCTTCATTAGCTATACCTCCAGCAGAGGATTAATATCCAGACTTTACAAGGAGCTCAAAAAGACTAAGTAGTAAAAAGTCAAACAATAATGGGGCAGAGACATGAACAGAGAATTTTCAAAGGAAGAATTACAGATGAGCAATGCTCACTTAAGGAGATGCTCAACATCTTTAATTATCAGGAAATTGCAAATTAAAATGACTTTGAGATCCATCTCACTCCAATCAAAATGACAACTATCAAAAAACTAAATGACAACAAATGTTGGCAAGGCTATAGGGAAAGAGCAACCCTTATCTACGGTTGGTGTGAGTTAAAACTTTCACAACCACTGTGGAAATCAGTTTGGAGAATCCTGAAAAAAAGATGAAAATAGGTCTCACACCTGATCCAGTTATTACATTTCTGGTCACATACCCTAAATACTCTACTGTTTCCTACAGAGATACTTGCTCAGCCATGTTTGTCACTGCTCTATTCACAGTAGCTAGGATCCGGAAATCAGGCTAGATTCCAATCAACTGATGATTGGATAATGAAACTGTGGTTCATATACACACTGGAATTAATTCTATACAGTGGTAAGAATAAAATGAAACAATGAAATTCCCAGGAAAAGGGATGGACTTTGAAAAAATATTTTAAGTGAGTCCACACAGGCTAAGAAAGTCAAACATTGTATGTTCTCTGTCATTTGTGGTTCCTGACTTAGATCCAGTAGAATTGAGTGAAAAAAGTAGTGAGCACAAAGAATATAGGTATAGAAATAGACCAGGACAAAAAGAAATAGGAAGGGATGACAGGAGGGGACACCTGACAGAGTAGTAGAGGGAAAGAAGATATGGGGTTGAAGAGTGTTGGGAGGGCGAGGGAGGGAAATTACATAAAACTAATGACAACATGAATCAGTACCACAGAAACCTTCCTCCTGGATGAAACTCTACAGATGTGATCTCAGATAAAGGGAAAGGGGAAGGTCTGGACAGAAAGTTCCAGAGAATCCTAAAACCATTGACTGGCTGGTAAATCTCAGGACCAGAATTTGGTTACCCACACAGTGAGGTGATGGTGAAGGAGACCCATGAGGTCCCCAAACAATGCAGGCGATTGCCAAAGTTCTTGGCTACTCACCAATGCTAAAAGGTAAGACCCTGTTGATAAAGACTCCATGGTCTGATGTCAAAGGATATTGAGAGACCATGCTAGAAATGAGAGGGAAGCCAACTCTCTCCCACAAGCCCACATGGTGCTTGAAAGTCCTATAGGAGGTGCTGGGGGATAATGGTCACCAAAAGCATGAATAAGCACCAGGCCCTGACTGCTAGAAAATCAACCAGCTGGGCAAGAAATACCTATGCAATAGTGGCACACAACCCTTGTGTGTGAAGAACTATCCTCTGATTGGACATAAAGTCCACCCAGTCTGACAGAATTCATACCTAGAATTGGGAACCAAGTCAGAATCCCATGGCCAGGAAACTTATAGAATCCAGAGAGAGCTCCCCATTGCTCTCTGGATAAGAAGAGTGGGCATGCACATAAAAAAAATTATCTCAAAGTACTATGCATATCCCTCTTAATGAAGGGTGCTTTCACTCTTGGTTGGAGAATCTGTTTTATTTTACAGATTATACTTCCTCTTTTGAGAATTATCTGACATTCTTCTTCTGTTTGCTTTAGTTTATTGCTGACAATTTCTAACATTTCTGTTTTATTTTCTTTCTCTTATAATATCAATTTATTTGCTAAATTTCTCAGCCATACTCCTGACTTTCTTATCTATATCCTCAGATGACTTCCTTATTTCATTCTTCTGTTTGTGGGAATCCTCCTTGAGGCTACTGATCATTTTAAAAGTTAGATATTTTAATTCTTTGTGCAGCACTTTGTCCATATCAGTATCTTTAGAATCACTTCCTGAGGAGTTGTGATATTTTAGAGGAATCATATTGCATGCTTTTTGTATTTCTTGTGTTTCTAAATTTTTTCTTGTATATTCTAAATTTGTGAAACTGTATGGATATTATTTTCAGTTTTATTTAGAAGCCTTCATAGTAAGAAACCTTCTCTTGGGGACTTAATCTCAAGTAACACTCAAAAGGGTGAAATCAAACCATCATCATAGCAGTGACATCAAACCAAGCCAGATACAGAGATATAACTAAAATTAAGTAAAGTCCACTACTCTATAACCAATATAGATTGGAAAATGGCAAGAAAGATACAGAACAAACTATGATGTTGAAAGATAATTAAAATAAAGATTATAATAATAAATGAAATAAAACAGTATGATAGGGAAGGGGGAAGAAAGAAGAATCCAAGATAAATAAGAGTTAAGGAAAAAAAGAAAACAGGAGAATAATATAAGATAAAGAGAATATAGAAATAAGTAAAAAATCTAAGTACAAAATAAAAATATATCAATAATATTAGACAAAGATAAAAGGAATGAAAATATAAGTAAAGCATTTAAAAAGATAAAATAAGATAAAACTATATAAAAAAGAAAAAAATTAAGAAAAGAAAGAAAAAAGGATTAAAAAATGACAAAAAGAATTCGAGAAGCTTCTTTTTGAGTCTTGATTCTGGAATCTTCCAGGCACAAGAGGGAACAGTGAATCATAGTGTCTCTTTTCATTACTGATATTAATGCTGAGGGCCCAGCCTGTTAGCTTCAGAGATGCATTCACTTTAGATTTTTCCTTTCTTTGTGCATGGAGAGTGGCTTGTTAGCCTCAGTATACCTTGTGGCCTGTGGGACAGGCAGGCTTATACTCATTGTAGAGACACCTCAGTTTTTGTATCTGGAAATAGCAAATATTCAAGCCTGGGAATATCTCCCAAGTGTTATGTAGAGTAAGAAAGCAAATAGTATTTCAATCTGTATTGAAACAGAGAACCAAGGGAACTTGGCACAGTACCAGAAGGTCAACATAGTGCCCAGCTCTAGCACACTCTAAGAGAAGGTGGAGGTTGCAAAAATCCTGCCATCATCTGGATCAGGCTTTCAGTACAGCCTGACATCAGCACACACATAACAGGGAGTCACCTCTGCAGGTCAAGCAATCAATGGCCATTGGCTTTGTGCTTTCAGTCTGCATTGCTACCTTCAGGTGATGGGGCCACTAATAGCCACAGATAGTGGGGTCACTGACTACCATGCCCTTCATTGCCTAAGCCTGGTGCTACATACATTTCTTGGTATATCCATGTCCAAATCTCACCTGTGGTAGTTTGAATAGAATGTCCCCCATAAACTCAGGTGTTCTGAATGCTTCTTGGTTCCCAGCTAATGGCAATTTTGGTAGGTGTCACCTTACCTGGAGGAGCTGTGTGGTTGAGATCAGGCTTTGGGGGGTTACAGCCATCTCCTCATTCCCAGAGCTTGGCTCATTCTTGCTTTTATTTTACACCTGCAATGACAGAGGTGATACCCAGCCTCTTCTCATGCCATCCTAGACCTTACCCTCAAGATTGTAAATCAAAATAAACAACTTTCTTCCCATTGCCTGCTTTTGGTTGGGTGTTTTGTACTAGCAATGAGAAGGTAACTGCAACACTCCCTTTCTACAACTACCTCTTTTGACTTTTCCCATCCAGATACTGTGTCAGGCTGTTTTCAGGCTCCCTGAGTTGTGATTGTTTATTGTTTCCAGGTCCTCAGAGTAGCTCATTATCAAACAGAAGGACCCCTTTCAAGATGGTGCCTAGCTATCATACCTTGAGACATGAGGAAGTACAATATGTATATCTACTTCAATGTTGGCCTGCCCCACAGAAGGAGTGACTGTCATATTAAATTTACCACTTGATATGAAGCTTATAAGAACTGTGGACTTATCCTGAAGCTAGGACTACAAGTCTTCTGTCCCAGGGATGCCTGGCTTACCTTGTGGTCTCAGTTTTTGCTTTCCCTTTCTCATCCCCAAAGAGCAGAGGTTGGGTTGTTAGGCACTTCCTATTTTTCTCTATGTAGCCTTTTTTCTTTAGTTATGATTTTCACTTGTCCTGTTTTGTTATCAGTTTCATGTTTCCTGATATTTTTCTTATCCTTCTCTCTATGTTATTCATACTCTTCTAATTCCTGCAGTAACATGGACAAAGCATAATTTTGTCATCTTTCTCTGAAAGTCTCACTAAAGACCAATCATTGTCTTCTTAATAGCTTGCTTTTCTACTTCTGAATCAGTTTCTGATTTGCAAAAGAAGAGATCTTGTTTGTTCAGGTAAATATGAAAAGTTATCTGAGAAAGACTCAGAAAATCAACTTATAGCACAGGAGAAATGTTGGCCTAAGGAATTAGAAAAATGAATCATTGGTCTAGTATTAAAAATTAAAACCTAAAAGAAACAATAGAGATATAGGAATAGGCAGAGTGTAGAGGAAGGGAGAAACTGCCATTCAAAGCATTAAGTATCTATGAGAAAAGCAAGGAGAAGTCAGAGTGTGATAAAAACCATATGCCCCAAGATACACATGTTGAGTATCTTGCATAAGCTAAATCATTTAATATATAAAACTTGAGTTAGATATTGCTATCCTTACTTTACTCATGAAGAAAATGAGCAAAGTAGCCATTAATAAAGTGCCTGAAAGTCATATAAATATTAAGTGGTGTTACTTAAGTTAAAAATCACATTTCAGCCAGGCATGGTGGCGCACGCCTTTAATCCCAGCACTCAGGAGGCAGAGGTAGGAGGATCACCATGAGTTCAAGGCCAGCCTGAGACTACATAGTGAATTCCAGGTCAGCCTGGGCTAGATTGAGACCCTACCTTGAAAAACCAAAAAAAAAAAAAAAATCACATTTCTCTGATTCTAACATCATACCGCTTCTCTTCCCAAAATAAGAATGGACTTAGATGCCAAATGACTTCTCAATCCTCTCTGCATACTGAAATTACTTTGGGAGAAATATAAACTGGTAACACCTGTGTCCACATCTTTGAGTTTTAATTAAAATTGGTCAGAAACAATGCCCGAGTTTTAGGACTTTTAAGAGCTTCCTTGGTGTTAGGTGTTTCCCATGTATAGCCACAGCCATAGTTGGAATTTCAGCACAGAGATAAAATGTCTAGAAGACCAAGTGGGAAGTTAAGCTACAGAGCCAGTAAGTGCTAAAGTGAAGTATTACTGATAGTGAGTGAACAGCACTGTGAGGAGGAATAGATTTGAGAGACACAATTTGACGTGAGCCAAAAAAGTCAGTTGGATATAGACACAAAATAAAACAGACTATAGACTCTTTATAAACATAGTAACTAGAGGTGAAGGGAGGTTGATAGATAATTATTCAGGAGACAAGTAGTTCCAGAAATTGCTTTATGAAGATGAAAAGATGTGAGGTTATCTGTAGGCTGAAGGAAAGGGGCCAATGGAAAGTGAGAATTAGAGACAAAGAAGGAGGGATTATGGTCCTTAAGGAGATGAAGTCTTCAGGTGAAAAGAAACATTAACTTTTGAAAGGAAGGGAGAAAAAATTTAATATTGGAGAAGACTGAAATAGGTAATAAGAAAGAATAAATAGGATTGGGGAAAATGGGTATAAGGAATGAAATAAGTTAAAATGAAACAACAAAATAACATTCACTTGAGTTTACATAAAAAAAATTAAGTATAATTAATGATCAAGGTCCAGAGGTACGTAAGATCTCAACAATAAAGCATACTTAAAACTTACCCACCATGACTCAGGGAACTGAGGGGAAGAGGGGGCAGAAAGAATGTAAGAGTCATGGTGGGGGATAATATCCAGAGACATAGCCCCCACTACCATGCAACAATGCACAATGTGGAAAGGGAAAGAAGAGAAATACTGGCTACCTCTGGTGCAGTTCATAATTCACTACCCTATGGGCAGATCCAGTATGCGCAACAAGGAAGGACCCTAGTGGGACAGAGAGGAGGGAAACGGGGACACCTAAAAAAGAGCTGCTCATACACTGTATATACTTACTCATAATAAAGATATTAATTTTAAAAAATTCAAAAACATATGATAAGGGTTAGGTGACTTTCTCAAACAATAATTGAGAATCTTATATTCATGAAAAATGTGTATTGGAGTTTACTCACAGATGGGAATTGCTCAGGTGATGATGAACTTTGAGAGCGCTCCTGAGATCACATATGCATACACATTCAAAATCTAAGCAAGAATTTCCACATGAAATTTAGCATATTAAATTTTGCATAAGACTTTGTGACTTTGGTGCAGAACTATATAAAAATCAAAATTCATCTTGAAATTCCAGTGTATTATATGGCAACTAAAAATTAAACTAATAGTGGGAGAAGTGGTTTCAAATTAAAGATTAATTAGCAATGATTATAATAGAGTCCAGAGCCCTAGATAATTAATGTGTAGTTGATCTTTCCTGCTTTCAGGCAGACTATATTTCAGAAATTGGACAAAAACTTAGATTATATATAAAATTATTTCTCTAAAGAGTACTATTCTATCAATTATAACTTTTAAAATTTGGTTGGTAAAGGAAGTTCAAGTCCTCATGCTTATAATTAACTGCTGAGTTATCTCCCCCTCCCCATTAAAGGAAGTTTTTCAGACATTGCTCAAGCTAATACATCTTTCCCTTCTCCTAATTCAGATTCTTGAATGCTACAATTTCACAATTTTTTTTCACAAACTTCATTCTAGGTACAGACCATTTCCTAATATTTTACTGAAGCCAAATTTTTTGAGAAATTGTCCTTCAG
>PVHP010051030.1:0-11704 GCA_004024765.1 Zapus hudsonius | reverse complement strand
GAGAGAGAGAGAGAGAGAGAGAGAGAGAGAGAGAGAGAGAGAGAGAGAGAGTTGTGGTACCCCGTAAACTTGCTTGCAGCTGGTGGTGCTCTCCAACGTGGGCCAGAGGAGCATGATGGGTGTCTCCTCCATCACTCTTTTGCCACCGCCGTCTTCTTATAAGTCTGAGTCTTTAGTGATTCCAGAGCTTGTGAACAGATGATTCTCCACTCTCTGGTCCCCTGCAGAGCTGGGATCTGGAGATTTGAACTCTGTTGGTCTCCGGCCCCTTCATCCCCTCACCTCTTTCTTGCACTGGAAGTGGACTTAACCCTGAGCCATCTATCCAACCCCTGGAGGTGTTTTGTTTTTTCCTAAAGAACTAGTTAGGGCTGGAGAGAAGGCTCAGCCATTAAGACACTTGCCTGCAAAGTCTAACAACCTGGGTTCAATTCCCCAGTTGTCCACAAAAAGCCAAATGCACCAAGTGGGGTATGTATCTGGAGTTCCTCTGCAGCAGCTAGAGACCCTGGTGTGCCCATTCTCTCTCTCTCTCTCTCTCTCTCTCTCTCTCTCACCTTACAAATGAATTTTTAAAAATTTTAAAAGAGCCAATTAGACATTGGGCTGGGCAGATGTTCAGTTGGTAAAGTGCTTGCTTTGCAAGCAGGAGAACCTGACTGAGTTCAATCTCTAGAATCCACATAAAAATGCCAGGCTGGTGGTGTGTTCCTGTGATCCCACCTTAGAGGTAGAGAGCGAATCTTTGGGGCTCATTGGCTAGCCAGTCTAGCCTAATTGACGAGGCCCATTAAAGAGAGACCCTGTGTCAAAAAAAATGTGGACGACGTTCCTGAGAAGATCCAAGGTTGCCCTCTCAATTCCATATGTGTATGTGCACTCCCCACACACGTGCACCTCCACACACGTGCACACCCACACACACGTGCACACACACACATGGGCACCCAAGCACCCACGGGCACCCCCCACACACTTGTGCCCACACACACAGTGCACCACACACACAAATTTACCCACACACACATGTGCACTCACACAAATGTGCACCCGCACACATGTGTACCCACACAGTGCACCCACACACACCTGCACCCACACATAAGTGCACCCACACACACCTGCACCCACACACAAGTGCCCCACACACACATGCACCACCCACACACACATGAGCACCCACGCACCCATGGGCACCTCCCACCCACGTGCACCCCCCACAGTGCACCACACACACACATGCACACTCACACACACGTGCACTCACACACACATGTGCACCCCCTCACACATATGTACCCACACACACATATGCACCCACACACCCATGGGCACCCACGCACCCATGGGCACACCCCCACACAGTGCACCCCACACACACGTGCGCCCACACACATAGTGCACCATACACACAAGTTCACCCACACACACATGCACCCACACACACGTGCACTCACACCCACACGTGCACTCACACAAACACGTGCACCCACACACACATGTGCACACACACACATGGACACCCACACAGTGCACTCACACACACACATGTGTACCCACACACATGTACACCCACCCACACGTGCGCCCACAAACACATGTACACCCCACACACAGTGCACTCACACACGTGCACCCACACACGTGTACCTCCCCACACACATGTGCACCCACCACACACGTGCACCCACACACATGTGCATGGCACACGTGTGAATATGCATATGCATGCACATCAGACATGTACTAAAGAGAACTAAATATTATAGAGGTGGAAACAATGCCATAATCCAGCTAAGTACGCAATAGAAAGGCTTATAGCAAGTAATCAGTGAACAGGGAGATGCGTCAGAAGGAAGCATCCAGAATGCAGACCAGAGAGACACAGAGACAGAAACTGTAGGACCTAAGGGTGGTGATCAGCAGCCCTGCACTTGCTAGAACTTGCTAGAACCGGCCTACGTATACCCACGGGAGTCTTGCGGCGGCGGTGGAAAGATGGAAAGCTCTTTAAAGTGCACTTATGCCCTCTAGTGGGAAAGTGCGAATTTCCTTGAGGCTCGCTCTTCGGATTTGGGTCCACAGATTAACCCTGCACCTGGGGTGCACAGAGAGGAAGCCATGGAGCCCTGGGAGGGTGGGTTCCCCCCCCCCCCAGGCAGGTGCAGAAGGGAGGCGCAGGCTTGTGTCCGCCCCAGGGCAGAGTCTTCTGCTGCTTCATTGTCCTTCCTTCTGTCCACAAAGAATCAGCATGACAGGTTCATTCTCCTCAAGGGCTTTCCTTACCCATCCGAGGACTCACCACTTCCAAAAAGGATTTGGAGTGATCCCAAGACTTATGCGGAACTTTCCAGAGGGAGGGCCTCACAACACTAGCTCCAGAAGAATTTTTCTCTGGTTTGATGGGATTATTTTATGCATCCATCATTTGCTGGTAGAAATTTTTTTCTGCTTTTTTTTTTGTTTGTTTTTGTTTTTCTAGGTAGGGTCTCACTCTAGCCCAGGCTGACCTGGAATTCACTATGTAGTCTCAGGGTGGCCTTGAACTCATGGTGATCCTCCTACCTCTGCCTCCCGAGTGCTGGGATTAAAGGTGTGCGCCACCACGCCCGGTTCTGCTAATTTTTTTTTCTGTTAGTGCAGTTGAACATTTAAAATAACGTTGCATATAATAATGCTTATGGTCAGCACACCCTCCTGGTACTTAATTTTAGAAATACTTCAAAGAGTTCATGGTTTTAGTAAGATTTGCTTTGGGTTTCTGGTACACATTCTTTTTTGTAAATATTTATCTGCTTAGGTGTGTGTGAGTGTGTGTTTACGTGTGTACATGTACATACATACACATACCACCATGCAGGTGTGGAGGTCAGAGGACCACCTCAAGGTGTTCATAGTCTCCTTCCACCTTCTTTGAGACACAGGGTCTTTTGCTGCTGCTAGCTTGCCACACAGTATAGGTTTGTCTCTGTTATAGCTGTATTGGGACCACAGGAACATAAGCCACTTTGTGTCCAGCTTTCCATGAATACTGGGGAATGATGAGCTCAGGTCAGCAGGCTTTATCAGCAAGCACTGTTAACCACTGAGCCATCTCCCCAGCCCCTTGGTAAACACGTTAGTCACATTTGGGATTCCTTTCCTTGTTGGGTACTCAGGGGCTGAAGGAGTGAAGACCAGCCTTAGCTACATAAAGTGTTTGAAGCCAGCCTGGGATGCATAAAACTGTCTCCTGTAGTACTTTTTCCAATTTCTTCTGGGATAATGTTTATTAAAATTCTAAATTTTATTTGGTATCAATTGTATGCTTCTATGAATTGAACAATTTTCTCTACATGTTCAAGTTGTATGTAATATTGTTTTATAACTATTTTTCTTTGTTTCGTATCTGGCATTATATTCCCCTTCTAATTTCTTTTTAAAATTATATTTACTTATTTTGCATGTGTGTGTATTTGTGTGAGTGTGGGGGTGTGTGAGCCACAGCCCGTGTGTGTGGCAGTCAGAAGGTTGGTCCTTGCCTTCTACCTTGCCAGGTCTCTTGTTCACTGTTCCATTACCAGACTAGCTTGTCCATAAATTCTGGCAAAAATCTCCTGTCTCTTCCTCCTTTATCAACATAGGCATAATGGAGCCCTCCACGTGATAGAAGCCCTCCACAGCCTCTGGATTTTTTTATGTGGGGTACAAGGACCCAAACTCAGGTAGGTACTCAGAGTTGGATAGCAAGCTTTATTCTCTGAGCCATCTTCCCACCTGCCCTTCAAATTTCTAATATTGCTTGTTGTTCATCTCTTTCATTCATTCATCCCTTATAGGACATCTGTTTATTGAAGATTAGATTTGGGGCTTTATCCCCTCTTGCAAAAGCTCTTCATATTCTCTCCTCTCTCTCTCTCTCTCTCTCTCTCTGGGGTTCAAGGTAGGGTCTTGCTCTAGCCCAGGCTGGGATCAAAGGCATGCACCACCATGCCCAGCTTTCTTCTGTTAATCTAATAAAATCTCTCTAAATCTTGCCTTCAGGTCTGTGGCTTTCAATTCTTTGAATTTGTAAGACAAGAACCCAAGGACACCCAAAATTATTGGTGCATTGGCATAATTGGTGCATTGGCAGAGGAACCCCAATTCCTGTTTCATATTGGTGTGTTGGCGTATATTGATGCATTGGCAGGAATCCCACAATTCCATTTTCATATTGGTGTGTTTGGCTGGGAACTCAGAGGGTACGTGTTTTCCTTCTTCCTGTCTTCCTCGTGGCAGGAAGCATGATCTGTTTTGTTCCTTAATTCTTTCTTTGCAACTTTATTCAACTTGGAAACTGGGCATATTAAAAACTTGGTAGATGGTAGATTTGGGGAATTTCTGTGGGAGACATACATTTAACCTTTTTGTTTTCTCTTTCTGCCTGCTTGTAAAGACAGTAGCAAAATGCAATGTTGTCTGTAGCACATTGACTGAGTTTGTCAGGATATGTTTGGTGTTTTCTCTGTGTAACATTGGCTTGAGTTTAAATGTTAATGACCAGTGCTAGTCTGAGGGAAATGCAGATTCCATCTGGTATTGCTGTGCTGGGGTTTGTGCCAGAGCAATGCCCTAGGACAGATTCAAGCCCCATGCCCTTCTCTAGACAGTATCATCTTTGGGGGCTCAGTCTGGGATTTGCTTTCTGAAGACCACTGACTCAGACTCACCTCACAGAGAATACAAACAAAGCTAAACTGGAAAGGAAGCTGGGAGAATGACTGTTGGCCTTCCAGCATCTCCCTTGCTCTCCTGACCAGGGAAAGCCCCCAGCCAGGACTAACACACTTAAATTCCCAAGCTGTTTTCCCCCTTTTTATTGAGGTCCCCTCCTTCCCTGGGCAACAGACCCTCTAGGAGACAAAGAATCCTGCCCTCCAGGGGATATCTTCCTCCAGCTAGACCTGTTTTAAGAAAAATGGGCTGAGGTCCCCATGTCCAATTCTTTTTGTCTTCTACCGACTCCCTAGGACCCCCAAGCTACCAAGGGGACTATTGGGAGTCACAGGATTCTATTGGGTGTGGTTGTTCACACCATTCATCCCTGCACTTGAGAGGTAAAGTCATGGGATCTGGAGTCTGAGGCCAGCCTGCCTCCAGGCAATAAATAAAGAAGCTCTCTTAATCCCTGAGGCTAACAAATTAACTTTAGAGACACTTCTCACAATGTCTTAAAACAGAGATGACAGAGCTTTATTCTGCCTTAGTTCCTTTTTAGCAAAACCATTTCAAGGCCTTTTAAATTTAGTGGTAAGAATCATCTTCAGGGTTGTTGCCATGTTTTGCCAATACTTACAAATCCATGCTTTTGTCCAAGACTGGTTTAACTGTCCTGCTGAGTGTTTAATAACCATACGTAGCAGCCAAAGCCAATTGGAGACACTAGAAACAAAAAGGGAAACCAAAAGGATAGTCCCTGCTCTCAGGTCAGGGAGATAATGGAACATTTCTAGAGGGTCCTACAAGTTTGGAAAGCCATCTGTCTTCTTGGTCAGGGAGGATTGGAGACTCAGAGGTTGGGCTCTAAATCCTGCAGGAGGAAAGTCAAAACAGAGGGAAAGATCCTCCATGCTTCCAAGGGAAGTCACGTGGTCAGAACAGCCCTAACTCATCCTAGCAGATGACACGGATGGTGAGGCATAGAGCTGTCGAAGGTCCCAAAAGTCTCTTCTAAAGAGCTACAATCGACCTGAAAATATATATATAGAAAGAGAGGGGGAGAGAGGGTTAAACTTTGACTACCTACTTGGTTTTCAGCACTCAGAAAGAAAACTATATCCAGGAAGTAAAGTACTTAGAGTGATATCTGTGCCATTATCAAAGTTATACATTATTTTATTGACAATTGTGATCGTGTCTCAGCTGCTTTACAAAATCTATAAGAACAGAGCCGGGCGTGGTGGCGCACACCTTTAATCCCAGCACTCGGGAGGCAGAGGTAGGAGGATTGCCATGAGTTCAAGGCCACCCTGAGACTACATAGTGAATTTCAGGTCAGCCTGGGCAAGAGCGAGACCCTACCTCAAACCCCCCCCCCAAAAAAAAAAGATCTATAAGAACAGGTAAAGACCATGCCAGATACCACCATGCCATTTGGTGAACAGCTTTAGAAATGGATTTCTGGATCTTCATGGTTAAAGAGAATTATTCTTATCATTTCTGGTAATAAGAATTCTGTTAATTTTTGGACCTTGTGTACTCCACTGTTGTTTTAACTTTATCTCTTTTTTCTAACAGCTCACACATGGATGATTCTCAGATAATCTAACTCCATCTACTTGGGTCCCCTCAATGCCCTCCAAGGCCTGAAAGTCTTTAAGAATTGGGGCTCTATAAAGAGCTACGATTTACTCAATGCCCACTTCCACCTAATGCGCGTTTTTATTCCTTGTTTCCACTTTCTTTCAGGACTGTCCTTTGGCATTCTACCAGTGCATTTTCAGGGTCCCTTAAATCGACCCACTGGCCATGAGCTCTTCACTTTTCTTCTCTTGCTCTAATAAAGTCTCTCTAAACTTAAAAAAAAAAAAAGATTTGGATTGGGCCTGGTGGTATCCAGAAGTTAAAGGGACTTGTTCACAGAGCCCGATGACCTGGGTTCAATTTCCCAGTACCCACATAAAGCCAGATGCTCAAAGTGGCACACACATCTGGAGTTCATTTGCAGCAGCAAGAGAGTGTGGTATGCCCCCTCCCTCTTTCAAATAAGCAAATACAAATATTTTTAAAAGAAAGCAGAGAGCTCTCAAATAGCAACAATCAACAGAAAAATAGGAAAAGAAGGCAACAGGATACAGATCCAAGTGAACAGCCTAACAGCTAACCCCATAGTAATTAGGGAAATACAAATTGAAACCTAACAAAATAACACTACAGTCATTAAATTGGAATACAGTTAGGTGTGACCATAGCAGGGGTTAGTGAGGACCTGCAGCACCATTGCACGGCACGGGAACACAAGATTTCAACTCACAGTAGCCATGCTTAGAAAAGCAAAGACTGAAAGCATTCTAAATTTTCACCAACAGGAGAATGCCTAGCTTACAGTTTTCCTGATGTTTTTGCTTGTCTTTATTTTTGAGATAAGGTCTCACTATGCAGCCTACGTGTTGTGGATTGAACGTAAAATGTCAAAGGCTCATGTCTTCTAATACGTGATCCCCAGTGAAGTGGTACTGTTTGGAAAGGTTGTGAAACTTCAGAAGGTGGAGCCAGGCTGGAAGAAGTGGGTCATGGGGGAGGGCATGAGGCTTTTTAACCTAGTGCTACCTCCCCTCCTCCTCCTCTTTTTTCTCCTCTTCTTTCTCCTCCTCTTCCTCCTCCTTCTCTTCTTTCTCTTCCTCTTCCTCTTCCCTCTGTCCCTCCTGGCTCTAGTAAGATGTGATATGGGCTTCCCACTCTAGCCTGATGAAACTTCCCTTTGAAAGTATAAGCCAAAAATATTTGTTTCTTCTTTGAGTTCCTTCTGAGCAGGTATTTTGTCCCTGCAACAAGAAAGTAGCTGATACACAAAATTGGTAGCGAAAAAGGGGCTGTTGATGCAATACACCTGACGGTGTGGCTCTCAGTCCTTTGGAATTAGTTTTTGGAAGAACTGTGTAAGATCTTGGAACTTTGGAGGAGAGAAGCCTACAATGCTATAGAAAGAGCTCAATGGGCCATGCTGTGGGAGTTTGGGAGATCAGAATGCCAAGAGAAATATAGATAAAGGAGACACAGCTCATGAGATTTTTGAAGGGAAAAAAAGGGACTCTATCAGGAATTGGACAAGAAACAGTACGATATTCTGGCAAAGAACTACATTCTTCCTATGTCCTGAGAACCTGAGTGAAGTCAAACTATTTAAAGGAAATGACTAGAGTTTGGAAGATTGCTCAGTGGATAAAGGCACTTGCTTGCAAAGACTGCCACCTAGGTTCAAATCATAGGCCACCTACACATAAACCAGGCACGAAAAGTGGTGCAAAAGGCCAGGTGTGGTGGTGCACGCCTTTAATCCCAGCACTTGGGAGGCTGAGGTAGGAGGATGACTGTGAGTTCTAGGTCAGCCTGGGCTACAGTGAACCCTACCTTGAAAAAAGAAAATTAAGAAAGTGGTACAAGTGTTTGCAACAGCAAGAGACCCTGGTGTGTGCATGCCACACACACACACACACACACACACACACACACACACACGCACACACACACGCACACACAAATAAATAATTTTTAAAACAAAACAAAGAATAATAAATAAAAGTGGGGCTGGGGAGATTGCTCAGTGGTTAAGGCACTTGCTTGCAAAGCCTGACAGTGTGGGCTTGATTCCCCATTACCCATGTAAAGCCAAATATACAAAGTGACAGGTGCATCTGGAGCTCACAGTGAGAAGAGGTGGTGTGTTCATTCTCTCAACCCCTCTTTCTCTCTCTTTACAAACAAATAAATATTTAAAAATAAATAAATAAAGTAATGGATTAATGTATCTGGTGGAGGAAATTTGAACACAAAATAGAATTGAGTCTGTGGTTTGGCTTCTCTTAGCTGCATTGATTCAGCTCTTTAGTGAAAAAGAACACAATGCAGGGCAGAAAGATATGAAAAATATGAAGTTTGACACAGAAAGAAATATGGGCAAGTTTAAAGCCCCTGACAAGGAGACTTTAGGACTGTCGCCATTCCAGCTGTAGTTGTTAAGGAACTCTTGCCCTTAAAGAGAGCCTACCCTTCTGCACTGGGACATAGAAATGGAGCCTCAAGGACAAGGCCCAACCCACTGAAGGTTGTATTAGTAAGGATGGGAGTTTTTATTTTTTAAAGAAAAGGCCTGAAGGAAGAATTCTGAAAAGATCTCTGTTCCCCAAGGAAACCTGCATTCCAAGGGTGCCAGTCCTCATGCCTGACTGGAAGAAGCAGAATTTAGCAGCATCTCCACATGGCCCGGAGTTTAGAGGTCTGAAAAATGCAAGGTGGAGGGTGTTGTAAGCAGTTTCACCTTGCTGTGATGAACGTCCAAACCAGATATAGTTTAAGGAAGAAAGGGATTTATTTCAAGCTTGCAGATCCAGGGTAAAGTTCCATCAAATCCTGATAAGAGTCCATCCTCCCTCCCCCCCAGATGGAGGCTGTCAAGGGCCACTGAATGGAGCTGTGAATCCCTAAGTGGCAATGGAGACTCCAGCATGTCAGAGATGCCAGGACCCTGGGCCATTCACCAAGGAAAGTAACTGATGTAAGGTGAGCCTCAAATTCTTGATCCTCTTGCCTCAGCCTCCTAAGTGATGAGATTTCAAGATTGCACCACCATGCCTGGCATGATAAATACATATTAACAATTTTATATGATTCTGCAACAAAGCTGAATTTTTATTTCGTTAAGACAACAATAAGCAAATATATGTAGCGTTGGGTGCTGGACCCTGTTCTAAGTTCTTTTATAAATATCAACTCATTTATTGGATGAACCCAAACTAGATTTAGCAACACGGATAAATCCCAAATGTATTATGTTGACCCAAATAAGCAAGCACAGGAGTAATATATAATTTAACTATGCATGTAAAATATGTATATACTTGAAATTGCTGTTAAAACAATATTCTAGGGGGGAGGGGAGGGCAGTGGGGAATTGGGGATAACAACTCACTGTTTGCCCACTAAATGTTGTAACTCATTATGGACAATAAATTAGAAAAAAAAAGACAAAAAATAAATAAATAAATCTGTTGGAGATGTGAAAAAAAAATGAATAAATAAAATATTAAAAAAAAGAAAAAAAAAAAACAATATTCTAGCTGGGCATATGACACATAACTGTAATGCCAGCATTTGGAAGTTGGAGACAGGAGAATCAGGAGTTGATGGTCAAGGTCACCTTGACCAACAACAACAAAACAAATAGTGCTTAGGGATTCAATCATATATAATTATTTAGAATTTACCATAGGGATGAGAATAAGGGTCATAAGTATGAGGGGTCCCAAGAGGCTTTTGCACTGAGGGGCCGGAAGTTCTTATGCTTCTTAAATTATTCTCTATACCTTGGTGTATCTCTGAATTAGCTCATCCATTTTTTAAAAGGAAAAGTCTCCAACTCTCATTTCATTTTTTTCAGCCCTCTAATTTTATCTGCCTGTGATTATCCCATATATGCAGATGTATATTCTATTTCTTTCACCCATAGGTTCTTACATACAAGACTTTTTATAAACTCTAGTTTTTTATTAAAAATTATAATTTATTACATAGCCAAATATGAATTATTATTTTTTACATGTACATCATTTCTTTTTATTATAACCTCTTCCCAGTACTTTCTTCTGTTCCCTTTGGTCTATTTGATGTCTGACTGACTCAAAGTTCTCTCCTGGGCCTTTAGGTGCCCCTTCCCCCTTGGAGAGACTGTCATCTCATGACTCCATTCAGCAGGAAGACTGATCAGCCATGACTCTCCTCCCTCTGGCAGCAGGTTAAGTGTCTTCATAGAGAGAGGAAGATGAGGGGGAATTAGTCAGGAGAGGGCCCAAAAGAGGGAGTGACAAAGATGGAATATGCCTGCCTCTCCCGCAGAACTGGAATTCAGGTCTCATCCAGCTTGGAGTCCAGGCCGACCAGCTCTCTCTCAGGCTCACCTGAGTCTGAGTTGTAAAGCACTACAAGAGTATAGCTAGATCCTTACCAGCCTTTTGAATTTTCATCTTTTCTGAATTTCCAGGTCCCTGCTCTGGTAAGCCCCCCTCATCTTAGTCCTTCTGAGCTGAGATGGGGAGATCCTGATCCTTACGTGGGCTCCCTACCTCCTCCTGCCTTCCCCTTGGCAGGTGCTCTCTGTACTTCTCTCTTCTCTAAATCTAAGTCTCTTTTCCCTCTGGTCTATGGATTTAATTCTTTAACTTCATAAGAATTCCCAGTATCCTGAATTTGTTGGTATACTGGCAAGGAACCCTAAAACTACCATTACATCAGTATTTTGCCCTGCTCAGGAAAACGTGCAGTGCCAGGCCTGGGTCACTGTTGGGGAGGGAGGACAGGCAGGAGCAGTCTCCTGGTGGTGAGCTTGGAGAGGGCCTGTGGAACGGAGACTTGGAAGGACAACCAGGTCCTTTAGGCTCCAGCTTTTGGTGACAGAAAATCCCTCCACTCCCAGTAAGTGGATAGGTAAGTAATTATTTACCCATAGATTATGGGAAGCTGTGCCATCATTAACAACAGAAAGAAATGCAAGGTGATGCTTCCCAAACTGTATTGGACACCCAAACTCCCTGGGTTGCTTATCAAAGCACATTTGGATCCAGATGTGAGACTGGCTGTCCTGTTCCCAAGCTCACAGGCCTGGGCTGCTGCCCCAGAGCCACACTGGGAGGAGGCAAGCCTATCATTGTGTGGGGATTGGTAAAGTGTTAAGTTGGGGGATTGAACCCCAGGAGCAAGCACCTTAACAACTAATCCATCTCTCCAGCCCTTAAGTGGGTCTATGTGGGCTGAACCTATTTTAGTTTTTTAAAAATGTGACTCATGAAACACAAATGCATATATAAAAAATAGATGCAAAAATACAGCAACTATCTTTTTCTCTAGGAGAGAATTGCAAGTGATCTTCTCTACTTTTTCATTTCTATCTTCTAAGTTTTCTTCAAGAAATACATATTGTAAGAAAAAATTCTCTTGAAACTATAGATTTTCCTTTTTTTTTTTTTTTTTT
>PVHP010051029.1:0-11595 GCA_004024765.1 Zapus hudsonius | reverse complement strand
GGTTCAAGGCCAGCCTGGGCTGGGGCCGGGGTTCAGTGGTAGTGTTTGTCTGCAGTCAGTTCCTGGACTGAAGACTAAGCGTCAGATTCCATTGCAGCTCAGCTCCAGTGGCAGTGGGGGAGGGGAATCGCGTGAATTGGAGGCCAGCCTGGGCTACAGAGAGAGTTCCAGGTCAGCCTGGGCTAGCTTGAGTCCCTCCATCAAAAATAAATTATGGGATGGGCTGTGTGTCTCAGTGGTAGTCCTTGTCTAACACTCTTTTTTTTTTTAAATTTTTTTTATTTATTCATTTTCAAGCAGAGAGAGAGAGAGAGAGCGCACCAGGGCCACCACCTTGTGGGTCTGGCTTATGTGGGTCCTGGGGAATTGAACCTGGAGCCTTAGGCACTGGAGGCAAGTGCCTTCACCGCTGAGCCATCTCTCCAGCCCCCTTGTCTAACACTCTTGATGCCCAGGATGTTTAGGGGTTCAGACCCGGGCCGGGCATCTTGGCTCACTTCTTTAATCCCAGCACTCGGGAGACAGATGTGAGATCGAGGCCAGCCTGAGACTCCATAGTGAATTCCAGGTCAGCCTGGGCTACAGTGAGACCCTACCTCGAAAAACCAACCACAAAAAAGACGCCTTGGGCGGGTCTGGAAGACCTTCGGAGGGGGCTGTCCTTGGTGGGGAGGGGGCGGGACTGTATATAGCAGAGGTGGAGCCGCTCCCAGCCTCTTGCCTGGCTTCCCTACCGGCTACCCTGCGGTCCCAGCTCAGGCGGGGTTGTGCCAGCAGACGCTCAAGCTGTGGACTGAGCCAGCGGTTCCCGCTTCTCTGGCTCTGCAACCTGCAGACCGCCCAGCTTGCACCTGTAAGTTGACCTAATGGCTTCCCTTTGTCATGCTCACCCATTCTATCTATTCAGAGCCTCCCGAGAGCCTCTAGGTTGAAGTTTGAACCCTTTAAAAGCCAGTTATAGCCGGGCCTGGTGGCGCACGCCTTTAATCCCTGCCCTCGGGAGGCAGAGGTAGGAGGATCGCCCTGAGTTCGAGGCCAGTTTGTGACTACAGAGTGAATTCCAGGTCAGCCTGGGCTAGAGCGAGAGCCTACCTCGATAAAAAACAACAAAAAAAGTTATAGGCGGGCTGTGATAGCACGGGCCTTTAATCCCAGCACTTGGAGGCTGAGCCAGGAGGATTGCTGTGAGTTGGAGGCCAGCCTGGGCTAGAGTGTTTTTCGGCATCTTGAGTTAAGGTCTTGCTGTATAGTCAGGCTGACCTTGAACTCCAGTCCTTCCTCTTGCCTCAACCTCCCGATTCTGGGATTACAGGCCTGCTACCCTACACTTGGCAAAAACTGCCTACTTGAGGTGACTTTGACTGGCACTCATTGCCAGGCATGGTGGGGCACACCTTTCATCCCAGCCCTAGGGAGTTTGAGACCAGGCTTGGGCTAGAGTGAATTACAGGTCAGGCTGGCTAGAGAGAGACACTACTTCCAAAAACAAAAACAATTTTTTTTGTAAGCAAGCACCTTTAGCTTCATGGCTCTTAGTCCTTGTTGTAGGCAGAGAGAGAATGGGCATGGCCGGCCCTGCGAATGGACTCCAGACGCATGCGCCACTTGGTGTATCTGGCTGTACATGGGCACTGGGGCATTGAACCCTGGCTGTTAGGCTTTGAAGGCAAGGCCCTTAACCACTGAGCCATCTCTCCAACCCCTTGGGGGGCTTTTTTGTTTTGCTTTTTCCAGGTAGGGCTCAGGCTGACCTGGAATTCACTCTAGTCTCGGTGGCCTCAAACTCATGGTAATTCTCCCACCTCAGCCTCCTGGGTGCTGGGATTAAAGGCGTGTGCCACCACACCCAGCTTTTTTTGTTTGTTCCCAGATAAGGTCTTAGCCTCCATCTCAGCCTCGTTGACGGTTGGGATGAAAGGCATGAGCCACTGTGCCTGGGTTCCCAGACTTCTTTGCACCTTTTTTCTTTCTGTTTTTAATTGCAAGCACGGAGAGAAGAATGGTGCTCCAGGGCCTCCCGCTGCTGCAAACTCCAGATGTGATCACCACTTTGTGTATCTGGCTTTCTGCTGGTCACGGGAATTAAACCCAGGTCGTTAGGCTTTGCAGGTAAATGCCTTCACCTCTGAGCCATCTCTCAGTGAATTCTCTGTGGCTCCAGGCTGGCCTCAGAAGCTCTCCTGGGTGCTGGGATGAAGGTGTGTCCCACCATACCTGGCTGGCATTTTTTTCTTTCTTGACACTTTATTTGCCTAGTGCTGGTGGGTAGGGCTTTAATGTGTGACCCTCCTACCTCAGCCTCCTGAGTAGCTGGGATTACAGACCCATCTTAAACACTGGGTCACAATCCCATATAGGGTCAAAGTAACTGAATGTGGAGGGGTCACAAACAATTTTCAAGAGCCAAGTGAGGTGGTGCCCGCCTTTAATCCCAGCACTCTGGAGGCTGAGGTAGGAGGATGGCAGAGAGTTTGAGGTCACCCTGAGACTGCATAGTAAATCCCAGGTTAGCCTGGAAACAACCCCCCCCCCAAATAGCAAGAGTAAAAGGTTTCTGAACATGTTGCAACCAAAATTAATTCAAAATCAAACGTGTAATGAATCTGAGGTGTTTGTGGTGAGCCTGTTACGTCATCAGTGCCAGTTAATGCCAGCTGCTGCTGGAATCATCCCAGATTTGTCGCTCTTACCTCTTGCGAACTGCTCTTGTAGGAACCATGCTACGTTACAGAAAGACAGTATTCTCCTGTCATTCCTCAGCATGCATATTAAATTAACATGTTCTTGAATTTTGTTGTATTAGGCAAGCACATCCGTGAGTTTTACTTGTTTTGCTTTTTTCAAGGTAAGGGCTCAACATCCATCCTAGCCAAGCCCTTCTGCTGCTGCAAATGAACTCAGGCATATACACCACTTTCTGCATCTGGTTTTCCATCAGTGCTAGAGACTCAGGGTCAGCAGGCTTCGCTAGTAAGCCCCCTCCCCTCTTTAATTGTAAGCCAGTGTTTGACTATAGCCCAGGCTGACCTGTATACCAGGCTGGTCTCAAATTCCTAGGAGTAAAGTGATCCTCCTTCCTCATCTTTTTCAAGTGCTGGGATTAAAGGTGTGTGCCACCACGCCTAGCCATATTCTCTCTTTAATATTTTAGTTTATTTATTTGCAAAGAAGGGGGGAGGAAATGGGCCCTGGGTGTGGTAGTGCATGCCTTTAATCCCAGCACTTGGGACCCTGAGGTAGGGGGATCACCAAGAGGTCACCCTGAGACTACATGGTGAATTCCAGGTCAGCCTGGACTAAAGCAAGATCCTACCCGGGAAAACCAGAGAGAGAGAAGAGCCTACCTGAAAAAAACAAAAATAAAAGGGGCCTCTTACCACTGCAAATGAACTCCAGATTATATGCCACTGTGTATCTGGCTTTACATGGGTACTTGAGAATTTTTTTTGTTTGTTCGTTTGTTTTGGTTTTTGGTTTTTCGAGGTAGGATCTCTAGCCAAGGCTGACCTGGAATTCACTATGTAGTCTCAGGGTGGCCTCCAACTCATGGCGATCCGATCCTCCTGCCTCTGCCTCCCGAGTGCTGGGATTAAAGGCCTGCACCACCACGCCCAGCAGTACTTGAGAATTGCACCCAGGTTTTCAGGCTTTGCAAGCCCATGCTTTAAATCACTGAGCCGATCATCTCCCCAGCCCAAGTATGCACTATCATTGATGAAGTTTTTATTAGCATATATATTGATTAACATAATAATCAGTCTCCTGTCTTCCATGTTTTTCTGGTGGTTTGTCTGTTGGGTGGTGAAACTGAATCTGACTAGGGTAAAGTTAGGGGACCGAGTAAGGAATGATTTATAGGAATATAAACAATTTTCCATTTGCTTTACCATTGAAGAAAATGTCTCTCCCAGCAACCCTTAACTGCCTATGGATCCTTAGGGTGGGGTGCGTCTCATAAGCCTCTTCCTTTACCCAATGGCATTTATAGTTATTGGTGATCCCTTGCCTAAATCCACTATTGTGGTTTCAAAATCTGTTCTCTGGGTGTGGTGGTACACGCCTTTAATTCCAGCACTGGGGAGGCAGAGGTAGGAAGATCGCTGTGAGTTCGAGGCCAGCCTGGGACTACATAGTGAATTCCAGGTCAGCCTGGGCTAGAGAGACCCTACCTGGAAAACAAAATCTTTTCTCATCCACAGGAAAGATTGGTCCATTCGATCTGTGGCCGTATCCTTAAAGAACATCATTAAACTTCAGTTCAGATGAGCTCACCTGTGACGGTGCTGCAAGCTTTGAACTTGGTGACCATCGGTGAGTCCAGCCAGTGAGACTAAGGGCTGAGCTGGCCTTTCTGCAGGGCCTTGAAGGGTTACCACTCCCCACTGGAGGCAGACCCTGCCGAGGGGACATCCCCATCTCCTCCCCCACCTTAGCTCACGCTCTGATGGAGATGGAGACCGCACTGGAAAACCTCCAAGAGTTGTTCGGCTGTCCCATCTGTCTGAATTACTTCAAAGATCCAGTTACTACCGGCTGTGGGCACAACTTCTGTTCTGCCTGCCTCAGTAGGTCCTGGAAAGATCTCAGAGATACCTATCCGTGTCCTGTCTGCCAAGTTTGCTTTCCGCAGAGGAGCTTCAGGAGGAACCGCCAACTCTGTAATCTGACTGAAATGGCCAAAGGTCTGACTATCCGAAGAAGCAAGAGGAGGAGGCAGGAGGAGAATGTCTTGTGCAGGAAGCACCATCGGTTTCTCACCCTTTTCTGCATGAAGGACAAGGAGGTTCTCTGTACCCGGTGCAGTCTCTCCGTTGAACACCAGACGCATTACATTTGCCATGTTAAGACAGCTGCTCTTTACTACAGGAAAATTCTAGAAAACATGTTTAAGCCCTTGAAAGATAATGTGGAGCGGGTTGAAAAAATCCTAGTTCTACAGGGCAGCAAGTTGCTGGATCTGAAGAAGGAGGTAGAGCAGAGGAAAAAAGAAATCCATTTTGAACTTGAGCAGTTTGGAGTGTTTTTACGGGATGAGCTGGAGGCTCTGATGAAGGGCATAGAATTTGAAGGGTTAGGCATTTTATCAAAACTTAGGGAAAACTTTATGAGCCTTTCTGATCATGCTTCGACTTTAAACCAACTCCTGGGGGACATAGAGGACGAGACCCTGGGCCCCGATCCGGTGCTTCTGACACGTGCTCGGAGCATCTATCAGAGGCTTCAGAACCTAAAGTGTCCTGAACTCCTTTCTTTCCGCTTAAAGGGGTCGGGACTGAGTCTCCCTCCGCAGTATTCTGCCCTGGACAGAATTATCAAGGTGTTTCAGACAGATGTGCACCTTGACCTCCACACTGCTCATGCTCAGCTTAGAGTTTCTGAGGATAGAAAAATAGTGCAGTTCAGTACGACAGAACAAAATGTTAGAGAAAGCCCACAGAGGTTTCTTCTCAGCCCTTCTATCCTGGGTTTCGAAAGATTTGTTTCTGGCCGTCATTACTGGGAGGTAGAAGTGGGGAGAAAACGGGAGTGGACCCTGGGTGTGTGTGAAGAGTCTCTTCCCAGGACCTGGCAGAATCGACCCTCGGTTGTGGAAGGTCTCTGGGCCATTGGCATGTACCCCAAGACTGGGTGTGTCGCGTTTGGTCCCATGAAAGCCCAAGGTCTACCTGAGCTGTGCAGCAGGAAGATTGGCATTTTTTTGGACTATGACTTGGGGGAGGTCTCCTTTTATGACAGCAGTGACAAGTCTCTCATCTACATGTTTGATGATCGCTTCAGCAAGGCCATCTGTCCCTATTTCAATGCTGGGACAGATTCTATGCCTCTAAAAATCTCACCCTTACCAGGTTATGAATGATCGTGTAAACTATTCTGTTTTAGTTTCAGGGCTAATTTAGCCAATAAACTTAATCTTGTAAATTCTTTTGTATTTCATTTATTGAATTTGAGAGTGTGTGAGAGAGAGAGAGAAAAGTGGGCTTTCTGGGGCTTCTGGCCACTGCAAAGGAACTCCAGACACATGCACCACCTTGTGCATCTGGCTTTACATGGGTCCTGGGGAATCAAACTTGGGTCCTTCTGCTTTGCAATCAAACACCTTAACCATGAAGCCATCTCTCAAGCCCTTTTTTCCTTTTTTGGTTTTTCGAGGTAGGGTCTCCCTCTAGCCCAGGCTGACCTGGAATTCACTATGGAGTCTCAGGGTGGCCTCGAACTCATGGTGATCCTCCTACCACTGCCTCCCGAGTGCTGGGATTATTTTTTTATTTTTGCAAGCAGAGAGAGATAAGGGGAGCACCAGGGTCTCCAGCCACTGCAAACAAACTCCAGATGCATGCACCACTAGAGATGGCTGAAGAGGTGGTTCGGTGGTTAAGGCACTTGCCTGCAAAGCTAAATGCCCTGGGTTCACTTCCCCAGGCCCCCTGTAAAGCCAGATTCACTGAGTGGTGCATACACCTGAAATTCATTTCAGTAGCAATAGGCCCTGGTGTGCAAGTATGACAGTCACTGAAAGTGTGGCACATACCCCACAGTACTGGGAGTACTGGGAGGCTTCAACAGAGAGACCTGAGAGAGGGCTGTGAGTTCCAAGACTTGGAAACAGACATGAAAGGAATGGCAGCCTCCTAGAAGTAATGAAAGGATTTTGCGCCGGGCGTGGTGGCGCACGCCTTTAATCCCAGCACTTGGGAGGCAGTGGTAGGAGGATCACCATGAGTTCGAGGCCACCCTGAGACTCCATAGTGAATTCCAGGTCAGCCTGGACTAGAGTAAGACCCTACCTCGAAAAAACAACAAAAACAAAAAACATAGCAGGGTGTGGTGGTGCACATCTTTAATCCCAGCACTGGGAAGGCTGACATAGGATCACCGGAAGTTGGAGGCTAACCTAAGCTACTGAGTTCAGTTCAGCCTAGGCTAGAGACCCTATGTTGAAAAACCCTCCCTCCCCCCAAAAAAAATCTTGAAAAAACACAGTTATTTGGCTTATTGAGAAAATATGAACACACCATAGACTCTTGGCGCTGCAAACAACCTTCAGATGACGAGTTACTTTGTGTCTGACCTTGCTTGGCTACTGGAGAACTGAACCTGGACAGGCAGCTTTGTAAGAAAGTGCCTTGAACCGCTGAGCCTTCGCAGCCCACGTTTTGCAAGCCTTGGTGATTTCAGAGCTCGGTCCTCTATACTTCATCAAGCTGTACACAAATGAACCCTCAGGTCTTTTTGCATATATGTCAGACTCCCATGGATAAAATTATTACCTTGTTTCCAAGGTAGGATCTCACTAAGCTCAGGCTGACCTGGAATTTACTATGGAGTCTCAGGGTGGCCTCGAACTCACAGAGATCCTCCTACCTCTGCCACCATGTGGTGTCATCACAACCGGGTTTGGAAAGAAAAATTTTTTTAAACAAAGCTGGGTGTGGTGGCGGATGCCTTTAATCCCAGCATTTAGGAGGCAGAGGTAGGAGGATTGTGATGAGTCTGAGGTCATCTGAGCTGGAGTGAGACCCTACCTCAAAGAAACCTAAATTGATTTTGTTGAAATTAGGTGTTGGCTAGGAAGATGGCTCAGTGGTTAGACATTTGCTTGCCTAACGTTTCGGATTGGGTTCAATTCCCCAGCTACCCACCCATGTAAATGAGAACAACAACAACAACAACAAAAACCTGACGCAAGCAAATAACAGTGGGGAAGCTATACTCCCGTTATTCCAGCACTTGGGAGGTGGACAGAGGATGACCATGAGCTTGAGACTGGCCTGCATCACATGCTATCCTGTCTCAAGGCAAGAAAATAAACCAGGTTGTAGAGGTTTGATCCAGGTGTCCCCTTTAAACAATGCTCAAGCCCAGCTGATGGCAGTTTGGGTTTTACAACCTCGCTGGAGCTGTGTTGTTGGGGGGGGGGGGTTATGGGGGTCGTAGCCAGCTTCCCGTTGCCAGTGTTGGGCCCACCTTCCTGCGCTGTTCGCAATGCTGTGGCCCAGGTGATGTCCACCCTCTGCTCATGCCGTCGTTTTCCCTGTCTTCCTCCAGGCTTTGAAAGTTCTTCCCGAGTCCATGTCAACATGAATACATTTTCAGAGTCCCCTCTATCTCTGGTATCATCTCTGCGTGACTCAGTTTCCCCAGAATAAGTGCAGGAAGTCTCGCACCTGCCGTTAGGGTATGGAGGTGCGTGTCTGTGATACAGGCACTCTGGAGGTAAAGCCCCTTCCTCCATAAGCCGCTTTTGGTCGTTCTTTGTCATCAGCAACAGAAGACTGTAAGACTAGGTGTAGTGGCCCTCTGGGAGGAAGAGGTGGGGGATCTCCTAGAGTTCAAGGCCAGCTGAGGCCTGTGTCCAGCTTGGAGTTACAGAGTGAATTTCAGGTCAGCCTGGACTGTTGGGTCTGGGTGTGTGCAAGTGAAGAACCGAATGAGCTCAGATGCAAAAAAAGATTTTATTGCTGTGGACTTTTTTTTTGTTTTTGTTTTTCAAGGTAGAGTCTCGCTCTAGCCCAGGCTGACCTGGAATTCGTTATGTAGTCTCAGGCTGGCCTTGAACTCAAGGCGATCCTCCTACCTCTGCCTCCAGAGTGCTGGGATTAAAGGCGTGCGCCACCAGGCCTGGCTCGCTGTGGACTTTCAAACTAATCGATTAGGGATGCAACCAGACTTGGGAGCTGGGACTATGTCCCCGAAGTGTGGGCTCGCAGGCTTTAAAGAGAAAACCCACAAACAGGTGCTGGCCAGTGGCCCAAGGGAGGAGTTGGGGTAACCCTTAATGGGACTGGCCAGGTCCAGGTGAGGAGATGTCCCAGGGTCTACTTTTGGGAAGTAGTGGTCTCTGAATCAGGATGTTGGCAAACTTTGCTACGGACTTTAAACAGGATTGGTTGGACCCAGGGGTGGGGCAGGGTAGCAGGGACCTGCTGTTACAGTAGCAGCTAGAATAATAATAAGTCACTTTGATGTGATTACTGTGGAAACTAGGAACAGGTAGGTTATTTTGACCTGGGTGCTGGGGAAACTAGGAGCTGATTGGTTGGTTTGCACGCCCAAGATAGTTGGTGGTTTTTCCTGGAACAAGGGGTTACAGAGAGGTCATAACAGTTAACAAAATGGAGGCCCGCTGGCCAACCCTAACCCTTCACCTACCTTGAAGGAACAAAAAGTCCACCAACTTGTTTGCAAACCCTGATGGCCCAGGTTTGATTCCCCAGTAATCATGTAAAGCCAGATGTACAACATAGCGCATGCACCTGGGGCTTGTTTACGGTAGCACAAGGTCCCGACGCCCCCATATTCACTCAGTCTCTCTTTTTTCTGTCTCAAATAAATTAGCCGGGCGTGGTGGCGCACGCCTTTAATCCCAGCACTCGGGAGGCAGAGGTAGGAGGATCGCCATGAGTTCAAGGCCACCCTGAGATGACATAGTGAATTCCAGGTCAGCCTGGACTAGAGCGAGACTCTACCTCGAAAAACAAAACAAACAAAAAACAAAACAAAGTCCAGCATGGTGATCCCAGAATGTGGGAGGAGGCCGCAAGATGGTGAGGAGTTCAAGGCTAGCATTGACTACAGATATTCACAAAGAACCAGGCCCAGACGAGACTCCAGAGCAGTTTCTATTGAACAGCTTTACCAGGGAGCCGCATGACCCAAGCCTCCTCCCATCTACGCAGTTGCACCTGCTTGTATCACGTGAGGGCAGCCATGGGCACAGACACCCCTGAACCCACAGCTTTCTCTTCCACATTTGTACTTTCTTATCACCTACTTATTGCTAAGGAATTTTGTGCCCCAATATCACGTAACCCTAGAAACTTATAACCCACCAAAAGTGTAAAGAATTCAAGATGAGCCGGGCGTGGTGGCGCACGCCTTTAATCCCAGCTCTCGGGAGGCAGAGGTAGGAGGATCGCCATGAGTTCAAGGCCACCCTGAGACTACATAGTTAATTCCAGGTCAGCCTGGACTAGAGCAAGACCCTACCTCGAAAAACCAAAAAAAAAAAAAGCAAGATGATGTCAGACTGCCGTTGTACCTGTCTATAAACCCCCTGATATCAGAGCTCAGGGCTCAGGCTTTGGAAGTTCCTCCCCTGAGGCCATGTCCACATGAATACATTTTCAGAGTCCCCTCTCTATCTCTGGTGTCGTATCTGTGTGACTCAATTTCCCCTAACACTACTTGAGACCCTATCTTTAAAGAACAAAACCAGTTGGGGCTAGAGAAGGTAGCCCAGTTAGGGTGTGGAGGAGCGCGTCTATGACACGGGCACTCTGGAGAGAAGGCATGAGGATCAGAAGTTCAAGGTCATCCTTGGCTACATATGGAGCTTAAGGCCATTCTGGGAGAGAGAAACTACCCTAAAAAAAAAAAGACACCCACAGCCATTCAATCAACACAGGATAAGCCAGTGAGACAGACACCAACGATTTTCGACACAAAGACCCCTAAGTCCTCAACAATAAAGCAGCCTCAATACTCACCCACCATGACTCAGGGAACTGAGCGGAAGAGGGGGAGAAAAAACTGTAAGAGCCACGGTGGGGGAGAATATCCAGAGACACGGCCCCCCAGTAACAACACACTAGGGCCGGGGGAACCGGGTTGACTCCAAGGCTGTCCACGGTCCCCAGCCCCAAGGACTGATCCAGATGGCCCAGGGAGGAGGATATCCAGCTGATCGGGGATGGGGAAGAGGGCATTGGGAATCTGGGGATAACAGCTCATTGTTTGCCCATTAAATAATGTAACTCATTATGGACAATTAAAAAAAAAGCCAGGCTGGAGAGATGGCTCAGTGGTTAAGGTGCTTGCCTCCAGTGCCTAAAGACCCAGGTTCAATTCCCCAGTACCCACATAAGCCAGACACTTGAAGCCCTGGCACACCCATGCTCTCTCTCTCTCTCCCTCTCTCTCTCTCTGTATGTATCTCTCTGCTTACAAATAAATAAAATATTAAAAATAAATAAATAAAAGCTGAGTGTGGGAGGCAAAGGTGGGAGGATTGCTGTGAGTTCCGAGGCCAGCCTGGGTCTACAGAGTGAGTCCCAGGTTAGCCTGGGCTGCAGTGAGATTTCCTTGAGAAACCAAAAGAAAAGGAAGGGAAAGAAAAAGAAAAAGAAAAGAAAAACACCCCATCCCCAATCCTGGGAGCTAGTCCACCAGGTTTCACAGCAGGAGGTGCTCATCATGGGACCCTCAGCTTACAGCTGGTTGACCAGGAGCCTAGGAGGTGTGGTGCTTTGAATCAGCTGTCCCCCATAAACCCATGTGTTCTGAGTGCTTGGTCCCCAGCTGGAGGCAGTTTGGGGGGCGGAGCCTTGCGGAGGGGTGTTGCTGGGGGGGGGGGGCTTTGGGTATTAACAGCTCAGCTTCGGAGATTTCAGGCAGCAGCTTCCTCTCCTCCCTTCAGGGGTCAATCCCAGCGGCGTGACGGAACTACCCAAGGAGGTGAGGAGTTTTTAAAATTTATTTTTAATCGTTTACTTATTTTTTAAAATATTTTCTTTATTTATTTGAGAGAGAGAGAAAGAGAGAGAAAGAGAGAGACAGAGAGAGAGAGACAGAGAGAGAGAGACAGAGAGAGAGAGA
>PVHP010051028.1:0-11623 GCA_004024765.1 Zapus hudsonius | reverse complement strand
GCAGGAAGGTGTGCCAAACTCTGGCAAGGGGGAGCTGGCTTATGACCCCATAAGCCCACCCCCAACACAGCTCCATTAAGGTTGTAAAATCCAAACTGCCATCAGCTGAGAATCAATTACCCAGAACACATTCATTTGTTCGTGGGGGACACCTGGATCAAGCCATGACAGCATCCTTTCTCGTATCCACTTAGATCTAGCTCTTACTTCACATTCTTGGTGACATTAGCTTTTGCAGTTGTAGCGGTCAGCATTCTAGTTGCTGCGCAGATAGAACCCAAGCAAAGGCGGCTTGTGGAGGAAAGGGTTTATTTGGCTTACAAACTCGAGGGGAGACTCCATCCTGGCAGGGAAAACGATGGCATGAGCAGAGGGTGGACATCACCTCCGCCACAGCACTGCAAACAGCGGCAGGAAGGTGTGCCAAACTCTGGCAAGGGGGAGCTGGCTTAGAACCCCCAAAAGCCTTCCCCCAACAACACAGCTTCATCGAGGTTGTAAAACCCAAACTGCCATCAGCTGAGGCTCGATCTATCAGAACACATTCCATTGTTTCTGGGGGACACCATCATCATCAGCGAGTTCCCTGCCTTGATGCTCACGGAATAGCAGGCGTTGCTTAGTCCATGCAGTTCCACGAACTAGGTGGTTGATGTGAGACAGTCTGGTGAGGAGCTGCTTCCTCCCTGGACAAGGAGCAAGGCAGCTCTTAGAAACCTCTTTGGCAAAGGGACCAATCCCATCCATGAGGGCTCCACCCCTGTGACCTAATGACCAGCTAAAATCATCTCGTTCAAAGGCTTCAAGGTATGAATTTGTGAATTTGTGTCTGGGGTGTGTGGCTCATCAGGGTATTGTGACTGTTGGACACATACAACATGTGGTAGAAGCAAGGGAGACAATCTCAGAGCAGGAGGAAGAAGGCATTGATGGTTTGCTTTGCTTAAAAAACTCTCTCTCTCTCTCTCTCTCTCTCTCTCTCTCTCTCTCTCTCTCTCTCTCTCTCTCTCTCTCTCTCCAGGGCAGGGTCTGTAGCTCAGTTTGGCCTCAGACTCCCTGGTAGTTGAGGATGAGTCCTAATCCTCCTGCCTGCACCCCCTGAGTCCTGAGATTACAGACATTCACCACTCTGTCTCATTTTTGCATTGCAGAGGCCCAAATCCAGGATCACATGCCTGCTAGGCAAGCACTATACCAACTGGGGAATGTCTCTAGTCCTAGTAATTTTTGTTTTTCTGTGGTGCCAGGGATCAAACCCAGGGCCTTGCACCAGGCAAGCATTCCACTACTTAAGCTATATTCCCATCCCTGCTTTTTCTTTCTTTCTTATTCTTGTACTACTATGTTTCTTATCTTTGCTTCAAGTAAAGCATGCACTCAGAACTGGTCAGAAGAAAATTTTAGCCAAGGATTCTGAGCTGCTGAGACGTGAAGGATCTGCTCTCCAGGGTCTTTGGGGCTGTAACACTGCTGGTATTGCTCAACCGAGAGCCTGGCAGTTTTGTTTGTTGTGTTTTGCAAGTAGTGTTTTATCTCAATGGCATTGGAACATGCACAGCACATGCGCTGCTAGTATCTAAATGGATACAATACCTAATTATTTATGGTGACCTGCGCAAACAACCTTTCCAGTCATCAGGCTTAGAGGAATCCTTACATGATCTGGCGTGAATTAGAAGCCTGCCCCAGGGTTTCTAATTCTGGAGGATTAGCAGGAAGCCTGAAGATTTGCATTCAGCAGTTTCCCAGAAGTTGCTGATGCTGCAGGTCCAAGGGTAACTCTCTTAAGAAGTGTGGTTTAAGGGATTTCACATACCATTTTACCAAATTAAAAGTGTTGTTAAGGGACCGTGACTTGGGCCTTCTCTGCGCACGGAGGAACAACACATCTTGGGTGTCTATAAAATCCTAGTCCCTCTCGCCTCCCTCATGGTGGGAGCTCTCTGTATTTCCTCCTCTTTCCTTCTCTAAACCTTACAAAAATGCCAGTTAGAGGAGGAGGCAAGAATAAAATAAATAGTCCACCTCAGCACTGGCTCAGCATCTGTTACAATGAAGCTTCCCTGGTTACAACTCAAAACACTTGAAGTTAAGATGCTTCACGATTTGATTGGAAATCATCTTTTTCTCCCTCTCAGAGATAGGCATTTTCAAAGTTTGGTTTTAAAAAGCAACAGCGAGGTGTTTTAGAAAATTGGTTTAAAAGAATCCCCACTCTCACCACATCTATGGCGAGAACTATGATGACACATTTTGTGATAAGGCTGGCTGCCCTAAGGATGGGGGAGGCGTTATTTCTGTGCATGGGCCTTAAGATAATTTCCTGAATCCTTTTTTTAAAAAAATATTTTATTTATTAATTTTTAAGCAGATAGAGAGAGGGGGGCACCAGGGCCACCACCTTGTGGGTCTGGCTTATATGGGTCCTGGGGAATTGAACCATGAGCCTTAGGCACTAGAGGCAGGTGCCCTAACCGCTGAGCCATCTCTCCAGCCCCATTTCCTGAATCTTGGGAAGCAGATCTCTTTTTATTTTGTATTTATTTAATTACTTATTTTGGAAGCAAACTTCTTAAAGGCAGCATCAAGGGTTGCGAGCAACAGGCTGGTGTAACAATCTGGAAGAGCTCCCCAGCAGGGAGGGACAGACACTTACCAAAAGGCTCCAAAGAGAAGAAGCATGTCTTGGTCTCTGTTCTCAGAGCCATCTCCTTGCACTTTGGAAACTCAGCAGATGTTCTCAGCGCCAAGAGAACCGCACTGACTGGCCAAATACTAGGCTATCCATGGTCCCCTGTCACAAGGACTGATCCAGACGACCCACGGAGGAGGATATCCAGGGGGTTGGGGAAGGGGGAGGGGGAGCATCAGAGACTTGGGGAAAATAACTCATTGTTTGCCCACTAAATAATGTAACTCATTATGGACAATAAAAAATTAAAAAAAAACAGTATCTCCATCAATAGTTCTCCTGCTTCAACAGGTACCTTAGCTCAGTGGTTTCAAGCACCAAGTTCGTATTTCTACAGCTTTGGAGTTAGAAGGCAGCACTGTTCCCACGAGAGGCCCTGGGGGCAATTTGTCCCTGGACTTTTCCAGTTGGGGGCTGGATGCATTCCTAGGCTCAAGGCCAGCAGCACACACCTTTGCATCTGTCTCTGCAGGCTGCCCCGCATCCCTTAAGTCTGTTAAAAGGACTCAGTGCTTCGAGATTATGTGCGCTCACTCAGATAATCCAGGATAATCTTCCCTCCCAAGGTCCTTAATTTAATCGCATCTGCAGACTTCCTTTGGCAGGGCGTATTTACCAGTTCTAAAAATTGGGATGTACACATCACTGGGGGGGATTATTTTCCACATACGTCAACTATTTGGCTCTAATTTAAAAAATAAATCTGAGGAGCTGGAGAGATGGCTCAGTGGATCAAGAGCTCAGTGTTCAAGCTGGAGTGCCTGAGTTCTTTCTCCAGAATCCATGGAAAAAGCCGTGGGGCTGGAGAGAAGGCTCGGTGGTTAAAGGTATTTGATGGACTGGATTCAATTTCCCAGGACAAAAAGCCAGAATCTGAAATAGTGCACGTGTTTGGAGTTTGTTTGCAGTGGCAAGAGGCCCTGGCATGCCTGTAGTCTCTCCCCTCTCTCCTTTCAAAACAAAACAAAACAAAATCCTGTAGTGGACTTCTGTAATCTCTGCAGGCATGGCTAGCAAGATGGGAGGTGAAGATAGAAGAATTTTCTGGAAGCTTATGTCATGGAGAGTCCAGCAAAGAACAACCGAGCAAGAAACCATAATGGGAAAACCTGCTTCAAAGGAGGGGGACAGGCAAGGAATGACCCAAAGGTGTCCTCTGATGTGCCTGTACTCACTCACACAAGCACGCACATGAGCACACACACACACACACACACACACACACACACACACACAGATAAAAATGTTTTAAAAACATATGCGATAACTAAGAAGGGGAAGTGTAGGAGGATAAGGAGATAAGGGCACCAGACAGAGCCAGAAATGAGTCCTGGAATTTTGCAAAATGGTTTAGTGATTATCACATGTCTTATAAAGATTTCAAAGAAAGGAGCTCAGAGCCTCCAGATACAGATGTAAAGAGAGGGAACTATTAGTTACACTGATTTGATTAATGCAAAATTAACACATACAAGATAGTCAAAAAGTCTTGAACTTTTTAATATGGGGAAGCCATAGAGGACTTTCATTAGATCTGCATAACCAAATAAAAAACCTCTGTAGAGGGCTGGAGAGATGGACGAGTGGTTAAGACGATGGCCTGAAAAACCTAAAGACTAGAGTTCAATTCCCCAGTGCCCACATGAAGCCAGAGGAAGTCACAAAAAATGGTGAGTGCATCTGGATTTTGTTTGCAGTGGCCAGAGACCCTGGCGGGTCTATTCTCTCTCTGTCTCTCGTCTCTCTATGTTTGCAAATAAATAAAGAACCTGTAGAAATTCATTTGTGTTTATTTTTCATTCTATTCCTTATATGACTTACAACCTTTCTTCAAAAGAATAAAACCATGCTGTGAAAAGAGTGAATGTTTATTTATTGTGTGTATGCATATATGTGTATGTGTGTGGGGGTGCAGGTGCCATCACACCCTTGGGATTGGGGTGCAGGCTCTCTCCTCCACCTTTTGCCATTGGGAGGGTCAGTCTGGCTGGCCCTGTTTCCAGATTCTCCCAGCTCTGCCTCCCATTGCTATCGGCATCCAGATTGATGTGGGTGCTGAGGATCAAATTCAGGGTGACAGGCTTGCTGAGTAAGCACTTTAACCATAGAGCCATCTCCCCAGCCCAAAGGAACATATTTCTTTATTCTTAGGTCACCTGTTATTTTATTTTTTTATTTATTTTTTATCTATTTTTATTTTTATTTTTTTTATTTTTTTAAATATTTTATTTATTCATTTTCAAGCAGAGAGAGAGAGAGAGAGAGAGAGAGAGAAAGAGAGAGAACACCAGGGCACCATCTTGTGGGTCTGGCATATGTGGGTCCTGGGGAATTGAACCCGGGGCCTTAGGCACTGGAGGCAAGTGCCTTAACCGCTGAGCCATCTCTCCAGCCCTATTTTTATTTTTTAAAAATATTTTGTTTCTTCATTTTCAAGCAGAGAGAGACAGAGAGAAAGAGAGACAGAGAGCACACCAGGGCCACCACCTTGTGGGTCCTGGGGAATTGAACCCGGGGCCTTAGGCACTAGAGGCAAGTGCTTTAACCGTTGAGCCATCTCTCCAGCCCCACCTGTTATTTTATAGTTGTTTTTGAAGGATACTTATTTAACTATTTTAATAGCAAATCATTTTTCTAGATGCGATTTACTGGCACGTGTATTCAATATGAATAAACAAACAACTTAATGGTTTACGTCTAAAATCATACTTGGAGACTGGTCAGGGTGTTTGCAAGAGGAAATTGATAAGTGGCATTCCGTAGAGGAGAACGTCCACAAATCATCCTTCACTCAGACATTGGGGAGGTAAACCCTGTGTGCCAGGCACTGGCATGCAGAGCTCTAGAGAGAAAAACACCATCAGGTTCTGGTCTACTTAGAAACCAGGACTGCGTTTCCCGATCTGGGCTTGATCCTGGCCCCTCTTCATGGTCGAAGCAAATTACTCATCTCTTTGCCCCAATTTTAATACCCAGGTGGTTAAGATAAAACTGATACCGTAAGGCTCTTGTGAAGATTAAAGCAGAGTCTTGCTAAGTCTTTGGCACTCTGGTTGTGGACACTGAGGAGGGAGAGAGGACTATGGGCCAAACATGGAGATCTAAAGAACAGCAGAGGAGGTGGGACAGCCAGAGCCAAGTCTTAAGAGTCTGAGTTCCATATAGTTTGTGAGGAACTGGGGTGGGGATGGGGAGGAGCAGTGAAGAGGGAGGAGCTGAGGAGATGGGGGAGGAGAAGACTCAGGAGCCCTGACACAACTGTCAAAAGGAAAAGAAATCAGATTTCTCTTTTTTCTACCTACAAAGATAACCAAGCCCCTGTACAAGTAACAAAGCATTCATCCAAGAATGTATGAATTTTCTTATTTTAAGGGCAATATAAGCCCTTTCTTGTTTATCTGCTCTGCTCATGGGGTGTCCTGCCTTCACCTTTGTCACTAGGAACCAAATGTGTAGGCCATGAACTTCAAGGGTGGCTGGATTTCTCGTTAGCCCAGAGTATAAATGAGGACTGACCTGAGCCATTCATGGAGCAACAAAGGGCCTCTTGTCACTGATGAGGTTAGGAACAGGCATGTGACGCGATGGTGGTCTCTGAGGTTGGAGAGGAAGCCTTTGAGGAAAGGCTCCTTATTATCTCTTCGAGATCAATAGGGCGGCTGTGGGTGTGGGTGCGCTGGGGGGGATGGCTGACAGCCCTAAATCCTGTTTACAAGTGCTAATAGGTTTTACTCCTGCTGGCTGTGTTCCTGAGCCCCCTTTGTGTAAGAGATAAGGCAATGCAACCCATCCCTGGACTGTATATAAGGTTGGAGGTGAAAATAAAGTTTGGAGATCTGCTCGGACACTTCTCCCAGCTGCGAGTGTCTATGGGGCTCCGGCTGCGGGTTCACCTTTCCTCGATGGAGCCAGGTCTCCTGCTGGCCAGAGAGACTGAGGCTCACTTCGCAGGGGGCCAGGGACCCATGTGATAACCAACATCGGTGCAGTACCAACACCACAGGGCCTTGGGGATCAAGGTAAGGAGCCTGGAGTATGCTTAATGTGAATGGCACTAAAGTAACAAGCAGAAGTAATTGGACCTGTTTTTAAGGACCGTGTGAAAAAAAGAATGATGTTAAAGGAAAAATATATTAGCTTTTATTCACTGTGACAAAGTAACCAGGAATGAACAGTTTAAAAAGAGAAAAGGTTTAGTTTGGCTTAGAGTTCCGGAAGTGTCCATCCATGGCCTTTTTTGGCCTGCCACCATGGTGGTATGGTGGCCCAGGAAACACATCTCTGCAAGAGGGACAGGAAGGGCAGGAGTCTTAACATCTCCTTACCTGTGCACACCTGGTTGACCTCTAGGCTCACTCCCACCACCTCGCAGTAGCTCCTTGGGATGTCTAGACCTTCAGCACATAGGTCCTTGGGGTATTCAAGATCCAAACTAGAGCACAAGCTAGAAGCAGAAAAGCCGATGGGAACAGCCACAGGGGTTAAGGCAAGAGGTGAGAGCAGCAAGAACCAAGATGGCAGCCACAGATATGAAGCCCTCAACGTTCTAACTTTGTCCTGGGGGAAATAAGAAATCAGAACTCAGATCAATATCACACGGGCTCAAAGCCCTGAAGTAGGCGCTGAGAAACGTACATTATGCCAGACAACCTCTTACTTTTATAGCATCAAAGAAGAGCCTTTCAGATCCTTAACACCAGTGTCCGGGGGGCATTCATAGCATCATCTGATGCTCATTTGATTCTGGGGTTGTGGGCTGTCCGATTCAGTCCCCTGACTTACTTGGTAAGAACAAGGACGTTGGTCTCTGTCATGTGAAGGTCTTATCCAAGCTAAGCCTCTGGAGAATAGTCTTTAATGTTCAGAGGGCTTTTACATGGAGAGGACATACACTTTGATTTTTGTTCAAGGGTCAATTTATTCACCAAATATACCTATGAACATTTTGAAATTCAGAAAGGGACTTCTCAATAAGCATAACGCTTCTCCTCTTTTTTGTGCCTCTGTTTCCCCCTAAGATCCAACTGAATAAATAATAGCTATCCAACTTGTTTGTAAGATGCATTAGAAAAGAGAAATATTGATAAACAGATACTATGCAAAGTGCCAAATTAAAACTTTTGGAACAGGGAACTCGGGGTTCCTTCCTAATTCCAACAAACTTAAGAGTACTCCAGATTCTCGTTTTATGAAGTTAAAGAATCAATTTCATCGATCAGAGAGTAGGATTTCGAGAGACTTTATTAGATTAAGAAGGAAAAATATAAGAGGCTCCCATCATGAGGGAAAAAAGGATCCCCCTTGTCCCAGCCATGAAGCTGAGAGGAGGGGAGGCTTACCCAAAGCCTGGAGGGTTAGGAGAAGAGGAAAAAGAGCATTTACCTGTTCCAGGTGGGTGTATCCTCTGATTCAGGTGAGCCAGAAAGAAGGTGATTGATCTGTCTCTGACCAATCACAGTTTCAGGATTAGGTTGGAGTAAAGGAGACCTCCCTCTCTAGGTAGGGGCTCAGGCTGTCTTTTAGGAAAACAGGTTAAGTCCAAGGTCACTCCTGCTCTTGACTTTCAGGGTTGCAGTCCCCCTAAATTGTCACATTTTCAGAGACTCAAAATCTCTAATTGTAATGGAGCTCATGCTTCATATGTAATTGTACATAAAATCAACACAAATCCATTGGGCCTGGTGGTTCAGATTTGTAATCCCAGCTACCTGAGAGCCTGAAGAAGGAGTTTTGCAAACTCAGTCTGCCTGGCCTTTACGTAAAGTCAAGGCTTTACTTAAAATGCAAGATAAAAATAAGGTGTGAAATAAAATATTTCGAAATGAAAGTAGAAAAAAGACTGGGTAGAGTGGGAGAGCACCTACCTAGCATGTACAAAACCCAAAGCTAAATCCTTAGCACTGCAGAAAATAACAAAAATAAAGCCCTTAAAATGTAAGCGAAAGACAGATGAGCAAGAGCCTTTTTCTGCTCCAGGTGATGTTTTTCCTGTAATTTAAAAATAATAACTTGACTGGGGAAATGGCTCAGAGGTTAAAGGCACTTGTTTGCAAATCCTGTCCATTGGGGTCCAATTCCTCAGCATCCGTGTAAAGCCAAAAGCAAAGAGTAGTGCATGGGGCTGAAGAGATGGCTTAGCGGTTAAGGCGTTTGCCTGCAATGAAGAAGGACCCGAGTTCAGTTCCCCAGTATATATCTAGAGTTTGTTTACAGTGTGCCCATTCTCTCTCTCTCTCTCTCTCTCTCTCTCTCTCTCTCTCTCTCTCCCTCTCTCTCTCTCCCTCTCTCTCTCTCACACACACACACACACAAATAAATGAAATAAAAAATATTTTTAAAAAGCAGTGCATGTATCTGAAGTATGTTTGCATCGTAAAGAGGACCTGGCATGCTCATACACACACACTTGTAAATAAATAAATATAAAAAATAATTTGGCAATTTCTCCAAAAACTGATTGACGCTTGTTTTTCTATTGGCCCGGAATGAACACACTCTGCCTTTGGATAATCCCATTCTACTGAGAATCCACTGTGTGAACGTCGTGTTTTTTGCTGGCTGCTGGGGTCAAGTGATATAACAGGGAAGTAGGAAAGATTTCTCTGAGAAGAGAACTTTATAAAGAAAGATCTATTTTTTCTTTTCTTTTGTATTTATTTTTGGTTTTTCGAGGTAGGGTCTCGCTCTAGCCCAGGCTGACCTGGAATTCACTCTGTAGTCTCAGGCTGGCCTTGAACTCATGGTGATCCTCCTACCTCTGCCTCCCTCCCGAGGGCTGGGATTAAAGGCGTGCACCACCACGCCTGGCTAAAGATATATTTTTAAATGTTATTTATTTGTGTGTATGTGTGTGTGCGTACCAAGATCTCTTGCGACTGCAAATGAATTCAAGTGCTTGCTTCACTTCTTACCAAGGCTTTACGTTGGGCACTGATGAATCCAAGGGAACCTGAGCCAACAGGTTCTGCAAGTCCTCACCCTTAACCACTGAACCATCTCCCCAGCTGCAGGAGGGAACTTTTCAGCCTGATCTAAATGGCAAGAAGATCCAGCTCCTTCAAGCTCAGTGGGACGAGCAGTCTGGTGAGCGATGGTGATGGCTTTTTGGGGTTCAGTCCCCAGGCTCTGTTCTCTGGACTTATCATCAGTGGGTCCTGTAACTGGAGTAACTACGTGCAAATCTGGGGCTCCCTTACCCCTCTTTCCCATCAGCATCTCCAAGGCTGTCAGTAAAGGCAGATTTCGCCATGGCTTCTTTTTCACACACTCCAATCTTCTTTTAAGAAAAACAAGGGCTGGAGAGATGGCTCAGCGGTTAAGGCACTTGCCTCCAGTGCTTGAGGCCCCGGGTTTAATTCCCCAGGACCCACATAAGCCAGACCCACAAGGAGGTGGCCCTGGTGTATTCTCTCTCTCTCTGCTTGAAAATGAATAAATAAAATATTTTAAAAAATAAAGTGGAATTGTGTTCCCAGCTTATGCTGTTTAATGTAGGAAATCTGATTCTTTTCCAAACCCCGGTGCCAACTATTTTACTTTTTTATCCTCCCCATTATTATTGTTGCTTGGGTTTTTTGTTTGTTTGCTTCTGAGGGAGGGTTTCACTCGAGCTCAGGCTGGCCTGGAACTCACCCTGAAGTTCCAAGCTGGTCTCTAACTCACAGCGATCCTCTTACCTCTGCTGGGATTAAAGGTGAGCACCACCCAGCTGGGCTCTCCTCCACATGGTTAACCTCTGGAATTCTGTTTATTTTAAAGGGAATTTCACTCACTTCATTTCTCTGCACCTCACCCTCATTTCGACATAACTCTCTGGAGGTAACTTTGAAGCATCAGGGATGACACAGCTTGGGTCAATGGGTGGATGTGGAGGAGAGAACTACGAATCACCAGAGCCGTCTTCTCTTCCTGATGGAAGGGAAATCGGGGCTCATTTACATGTAGTATTTCCAGTGTATTAATGAGCTCCTGCCCAGCGAGGCGAGCTTGGAAGCAGCACTGTGAGAACTGAGTTTCGGCGGATTTGAGGATGGAAGTTGGGCTCAGAGCAGCTGGGGAAAGAAGGCTTCGATTATCACCGCTGGTTTCTGAATTTGCAAAGAGGCTGAAGTCCACAGACCCCCGACCACCCATCCTCGTCCTCAACTGCCCAAGGCTGAGCCCTTTTGAATGTCACTGCCTGCAATGTTTGGAAGTCACTGCTCCAATCACCTGACCATCTGGTCCTTAGCAAAATGGATCTGAGAGACGGAATGACAGACCATCTTAAACTCTGGAAGGTGACTGTGGAGCTGTGATGCCAAGGCTCAGACACCAAAGGCCTCGTGTGACACTTGTCCTGTGCAACCCAAGGTTCAGGAGGCTTCCATCCGTTCGCTCTGTCCCCTCTCGCTAGGCTGCATTCCTCTGGGGAAGGAGCCACCCTCACTCGTGCTGTAAAAGCCATGAAATGAGGGTCATTTCCTTCCGTGGACGATCAAAGCATCCGAGCTGACTGCAGGCTCATCTCTTTATGGTTCTGAAGATATTCCGTGCTTCAGGGAGTGGCTTTTCCGTCAATGGCGTCGTTCATGACCTTGACTTACTTCCCGAAGCCAGACAATGCTTTGATCTCTTTCTGTCTCCTCGAAGATCCAGGCTGTGTTCGCTGGACTTTCCTGTGCGCTTCACCTTTCAATGAGCCGTCACAGAACATGTCTGTTATTTCCATCTATTCCCATCATCTTGTGTCAAACATATTCTGGAATATACTGGGGTTACGGATCGCTTGTCTATCAGAGCAAACAGACATCAGTGCAGTGGCTACAAACCGCTGATGTCCTCAAGGTTAGAAGTCAGCTAAAATCTGGGCTGGAGAGATGGCTCAGGGGTTAAGGCACTTGCCTCCAGTGCCTCAGGCTCTGGGTTCAATTCCCCACGACCCACATATGT
>PVHP010051027.1:0-11583 GCA_004024765.1 Zapus hudsonius | reverse complement strand
AAAAGGGGGTGGACTGTATACCTGAGGAACGACACCTGAGGTTTTTCTCTGCCCTATGCACCAACAAGTATGTGCACCTATACACAAAGTGCACCCACACCATAAGGACACACACACACACACACACACACACACACACACACACACACACACACACACACACACACAGGAAAAGAAAGAAATGAAATGATAATGGAACATGCCAAGCATGTTGGCGCACTCCTGTAACCCATAACTTCAGTGGTGGAGGTAGAAGAATAGCAGTTAAAGGTCCTTGGATAATAGTGAAGTTTAGTTCATCATGGGTTAGATGAGAAATAGTCTCAATAAAACCAAGTAGTAGCAGGTTAATTTGTAGAAACAATTTAGTCCTTTAAATTTTGAAATGAAGAGCCCTGGGACTGGACAAGAAGGAATTTCCTCAATATAAGTATTTACCCTTAACAACGAAATTTTATACACAAATTCATAGGATAAACATTAAAATCCTTTTCCAAGTAGAAAGGTTATATCAATAGCTCCTTTGTTCGATGAAGTTTATTCATTGTACAGGATACTCTTTAGGAAGGAGCCTTTCCATCTTAAAGTGCATATTATCTTTAATCACTTATTTTTTTTCTCTTCCATGCCTTGGCAATGTTGATGGTGTATCTAAAAGTAATCAATAGACTGAAAGTTACATTTGTATTTGTTTTAGAAATTTTGTGATTTTACATTTAAAATTTAGGTCTACAATCCATTTGAGGCAGTTTATGGATAACAGGGTCCCCAGAAAGTAGAAGTAAAGAATGTCCTTGAGCCTATAATAAAGAACCTTGTGTTTCCTCTTATCTCTTTATTCCTAAATGAGTCCTTACAGCCTCCACTTTGTTAAAACTAAAAAAAAAATGTCATCAGGGGCTGGTCTTTCCTTATTGTATTTTTCCCTAAAGAAGTCCCCATTTCCTAGAAAGATAGTCACCCCTTCCAAGAATGGCAGCTCCCCTTTCAGAGAATTGTTGTTCCCAGGAAGAGTTTTCCCTTTCCATACCCCTTACCTAGAAACCTGACATTGGGGCTACCAGTTTAGCCCTCATCCGTAAAAGACCTCAGTCTGGGTCTTTAGGTGGGCTTTCCTATTTTCTGGAAACCTTTTTTTCCCCCTTCTTTGGGCAGAAGCTCTTCATCTCTTCCTTCGCCTAAGCTTTATAGTCTTATAATAAAACCTTTCTAAACTTATCCTCTGGCCTGTGGGTTTCATTTATCAAAATCTGTAAAATAAGAACCTGGAGACCACCAGCTCTATGGCAATTCTGTGTGACTGTGAATGACCAGCATCTTAGCTCCTGAGTTGTTTCCACCAAAGAACCTGAGAAAAGCTCTTGATCTCAAAGACATCCCAGAATTCCCATATCACATTTACAGTTCCTTTTTATCTGCCATATAATTTCTGTGTCTAAATCACATCTATGTGTATGATATTCAACTGATTCTATACCATGACTTGGAAAGACCACCTTTTTTCGTTGAACTTCCTTTGCAATAAATCAGTTTTCCAGGAGGTTGCCTCTATTCCACAGGGCTGCATCTCAAGATATCTGGGGAACTTCTGATAACACACATAGACCTGACCTCTGTAAATACCATGTGTTTTTCTCTATGCACCACATCACTGTCTAGGGAGGCACAGTTGATCTGTTCTTTCAGTGTTTATCCTGGTACTTCAACTCCCTATCCAGATGCTGTATTCCCATTATTAAGTGAATTAAGGTGTACATGCACACAGACACTGCTATACTGTGACTATGATAACTGAGGCAGCTTCTACAGGAATAACAGACAGTATATACATCATAGAGACAAGGGACAAAGGCGCTATTCATGTCCCATGAAGGGCAGTGCACAGTTTCATCATGCTTCTCAGAATGCCTTTCAGCTTAAAAGTTAGGAATTCTGTCTGGAATTTTCCATTTAAAATTCCCAAGCAGAGCTTGAGTATTTAAAAGCTTAGGCAGGGAACTCTATGGTAACTTGATTGTACTTCTAACCTCGCTATTCTGTGCCATTGATTGGTGTCTGTTCCTTATCCAACTTTTATTTGATTATATCTCTATAACAAGCTGGAGTTGAGATACTTTGTTCTTCAAAATTCTCTAAGTTATCCTAGTTCCCTTAAGTTACCATACAAATTTAGAATCCCTTCATCAATTTTGAGGATTTTATTTAAATTGGAAATAATTAACAATTAAAAAATACTAACTCTTTAAAATTATAAATGGATGTCACTCCTTTATTTAGATTCTCTTTGATTATTTTCACCAAACTGTGGTAGTTTTCTTCATGAAGATATGTATATATTTTATTGGATTTATTAATGAATAGTGTTTGGGGTGCTAATATAAGTAGTTATTTTTTAATATATACTTATTGTCCATAATGAGCTACATTATTTAATGGGCAAACAATGAGATGTTATCCCCAATTCCCCAATGCCTCCCCTCCCCCTCTCCAATCAGATGGATATCCTCCTCCTCCATGGGTCCTCTAGATGAGTCCTTGTGGCAGGGGACCATGGATAGCCTAGTACTCAGCCCAGTTCTCCTGGCCCAAGTGTGTTATTACTGAGGGGTGCCATGCCTCTGGATAGTCTCCCCACCACGGCTCTCACGATCTTTCCACCCCCTCTTTTGCTCAGTTCCCTGAGTCATGGTGAGTGAGTATTAAGGCTGCTTTAATGTTGTGAGCTTAGGGGGCTTTATGTCGAAAATTGTTGCTTTCTGTCACCCTGGCTTATCCTGTGTTGATTGAATGGCTGTGGCTGTGGGTCCCTTGTTCATCCGTCATTCTCTGCAGGGCTCCATATGGATCCTCCACGATATGACTGTGGTGGCTCATCCCTTGCAAGAATCTCAGCTATTGGCCTATAGTCCATTGGTAGGGTTAGATGGGCCACAACTCTCTTGCGACATCATGAAAAATACAAACACAATCTCCATTGGAGAGTGAGATCAGTCTAGGTTAACAAACATACACAATTCTGGATTACCTACATTCAATTTTTAGTAGCCTCTCCATCAATCCGTCCCATAGTGCATCTTTTCTTGGGAGCCCAAGAGTACTGGATCCGGTGCATATCACACTGATTCCCCAGTTCCTGTCACGGGCTTCCACTCATTAAGTGGAATATTTGGCCGAATTTAAAAGCTGTTGATTGTCTCCCTCAGGCCCAGGCTCCTCCAAAGCAATAATGCTCCTTTCTTGGTTTGCTGCTCTCTCCCAGTAGGAGGTGTGGTCAGCTTACTCATGGTCCCAGTCTATTAGAATTAGAAACTCAGGTTGGTGGAATTAATGAATATTCTCATGAACCCTACACCCTTCCCATTACCATCCAGCTGAAACTATCTGAAGTTTGGAAACCACTTTTCATGTAGTTCAGTGGTAAATGATGTGCTTAACATGCATGATGACCAGGGTTTAATCATAGCATCACTCCAACATAAAAAAGTAAGAAAAATTCTGACCCACACTAAATAATACCAGCATTTACCTATTCTAATTATAGCCTTCAAATTAAATTATCTGCTAGCATTGTAACTGTTGTAAAAATGTGTAACTCAATTAATCATTATTAATGATTCTATTACTCTAGAGAGTAGAACTCTCACAAAAGAAGCTCCTAAAACACAAAACCTTGAATGAGAAAATAGTGAGAGATTTTCAAGTTTTAATTCATACAGGGAATAGAAAAGTAAGTTCAATTTCAACAGATAAAATGTTTTTTTTTTTATGGGGAGGAAAGTATTTATTGAACAGATCCAGGGGAAGTTAAGGAAAAAGGCTGGCCCCCTTTTCACAGAAGCAAGCAGAGAGAGAGAGAGAACCCACCACCAGACAGATAAAATGTTTTAAAACTAAAATTGGAGATTTTTTTAGTTGTCATTTTTTACTACTTTCATGTAATGTCCTTCAGTTTATGTCTATATGTTTTCTCTTGGTTAAATTAAAAAAATACCTTTGATATAATATGATGTCATAGGAAACTTCTCCTGGGGCAATATGAAAACACATCTATTCATCCTTGATAGGGCAGAGATGAGAGACCAAAGTCTGATTGCACCTAAACCAGTTTTGATGAACAATTGAGTTTAGAGGTTACTTATAGAGCAGGGTGAAGGGTTGCTTGAAGGAGCAAAGGATAATTCAAAGGCAACTACATCACCAAAGGTCCATCCTGTCATAGTCTATGAGTTACAGAAGCTGTATCTCAGGAGCACAATACACAACCTTCAGGCAGCTCTGCTGGTTGGAGAATCTGGAGCACAATGACTTGCAGGCAGCTCAGTCAGAGTCTTTTCACAAGCAGTTGTTTCTCCTTTATAAAACCTTAAAGGAAGGGTCTTGCAACCCTTTTCCCCAGACTTCCTGAGTCTGCCTGGAGGCAATGCTTCAATTGCTACATAACATTGGTTTAAAGTGAGACCTTCAACAGTTGTTTGTCATTCCAAAAACCTTTGGTGATTGGTCATGTGACCTTTTAAATTTGAGTTCCTCCAGGTTAGACTTCCTGAATCTGCAGACCTCCCTTCCTTTCTTGAGGAGGGAATATGTCAATTCAGAGAAGCTTGCTATATAATAGATGTCTTTTACAACTATGTTGTTCATCTTTCCATCTCTTTACTTTAGACAATCAACTTATAACAAAGAAAGGCTTAGTTGGGCTCAGTGTCAAAGGTTTCAATATATGGCCTCTTGGCTTCATTGCCTTTGGGTCAGTAACAAAGCAGGGTACCACATGGAAGTAGATTTTAGGTCACCTCATGGTGGCTAGGAAGGAAAGAGAAATAGAGTAAGGGAATTGGGTCCCAATATCCCCTTTAAGACCATGCACCCAAAGACCCAGCTTCCTTCACCTACACACTCCTTTGCCAAGGTTCCATCCCTACCCAACAACTGCATAATCTGGAGATTAAGCTTTCAATCAAGAGTTTGGTGTTATTTTATGATGCAAACAATAGCATTAAGTGTAGTAGATGTGTGTTCTGTGTATTGATGCTATCTTAGATCATGTGCTGGAGTGAGAGCTACCTGGGCTCTTTGTGGTAAAGTCACTAATTTTCCTTTGAAAAAAATAACTACTTCCCAGGAAAACACTTTAAATTATCATTTTTCTCCTTATCCTTGTTGCATTATGAGATCTCCCACTAATGATTCCAGCCTGTAAGAATTACTAATACAATATTCAATGATATTGACCTTTTTTTAAAAGCCCACTGTTAAAAGAATCATTATTTCTATTTTTGATTTGTATTCTAGTAATATAACATTTCCCTTTAAATTTCACTTTGTTATACTCATATAACCTCATAGAAATGTATTCTGTGAATTCTACTCACTTGCTGTCAATGATTTTATTGCTCTAATTGTCCAAGATATAGCCCTCGAGTATGTGGTATCATTTCAAGGTGCTCCTATCTTTTCTGAACATGTCCTTTCTTATTTATAATATTATATATAACTATTAGTTACAATATAGTTATTTTTGCAGTCTTACACATAAAATATTCATAGAGTTGCTAGTCCACACTTCTGTGAAAAACAGCACTGTAGATAAAGTCTTTCTTTATATTTGGACTGTTATATACATCCAAACTTCTATACTTTTCATTTATCATAGCTATGTAACCTATAGCATTTCATATTCATCTGAGTGAACATTCATCCAGGTCTAATCTGCAATTCCATCAACAAATAAATTGGTTTAAGTGAAATTATATGTCTATACTTCTTGTATTATTAAAACTTTCTTTAGTTTTTTAAAATTTTTCTCACAATTTTAATTTTATACAGTAACAAATACAACAGACTTTAAGCATTATATGAACAAGGAATTTTGTTTGATAATTCATTATTATTTATTTATAGTAGCCTTAGTTCCTAGGACAGAACTTAGTACATTGAAACAACTCATAAAAATTGGCCCTCTAGACTATTCACATAATTGTGAAAACACTTGTATAACAATCTGCCAAAATCACAAATGTCATTATGTACTGTACACAGCTTGAGCTTGGCCTATGAAAATCTATACGTTCCAAATAAAAGCTTTAAAACAAATCTGCAAACATCTGTAATTATAGGACAAACATCTAAAAAATAGTACATCTGGATTGGAGAGAGAGAGCTTTGTGAGTAAAGTTCTTGCTTAATAGGCATAAGCAAATGTGTTCCATTCCCAGAGCTCATGTGAAAAAGCTGGGTACACTTGTAATTCCAGAACCACAAAGAGAGCGATCCCTGGGGTCACTGGTCAACCAGCTTAGCCTACCAGGTGAGCTGAAGGTCAATGAAAGACCCTCTATAAATCAAGGTGGATGGCACCTGAGGAAGGACACATAAAATTGTCTTCTAACCTCCATACATGCAAACACACAGGCAATTTCATTGACACACATGCATATATGAACATGCATACATACACATGTACATACAAATATACACACACATCAAAATAGTCAATTCCAGGTCCACCTGGGCTAGAGAAAGAGCCTACATTTGGGAAAAAAAAACCTGAACTAAAAGATTGAGCTATATTCTCAACTATTTCTTTAATTATTAATTCTAAGTACAAGGACTTAGCCTGGACATATCATTGTAGTACTGTTGTTCCTCTCTCTATGACACCATGGTGGAAACATCTCTCTCTATGACACTGTGATGGTTAAGTTTTGTTGTCAACTTGACCTTTCAAGTAATCTTGGGTGGGTCTCTGAGGATGTTCACAGGAAGGCAGCCTCTCAGTAGGGGGCAGGATGTAAGGAAGCTCAAAGAAGCTAGAAGTTAACATCCTTTCCTGTGTGGCCAGTGTAGGAAGGAAATTCCAGAGACTCAGGAAGCCATTAAGTCTGGGATAGAATTGCAAGACCCCACCCTAGGGCTATATAAAGGTGAAAGAATTCTCTCCTTGCCCTACTGCCTGTTTGCTAGTGTGTGTATGGTGTTGGTGATGGGTTTCTCTCTCTGCTCTGACCTGTGAAAGAGGGCCAGCCTCTTTCACTTTTATGAGACTTCCCCTGATTCTGTACCTTGAATAAATCATTTCCTACCAAATTGTGCCTGGTTTGGAGATTCATCCCAGTGATGTGTGGCTGACAATGACAGACACCATGGTGGAGACCTATCTCTCTATGACACCATGGTGGAGACGTATCTATGACATCATGGTGGAGATATATCTCTCTATTACATCATGATAGAGATATCTCTCTATGACACCATGGTGGAGACATATCTCTCTATGACACCATGGTGGAGACATATCTCTCTATGACATCATGGTGCAGACATATCTCTCTATGACATCATGATAGAGATATGTCTCTATGACATCATGATAGAGACATATCTCTATGTCATCAAGGTGGAGACATATCTATGACATTATGGCAAAGACATATCACTCTATGACACCATGGTGGAGACATATCTCTCTGACATCATGGTGGAGACATATCTCTCTATGACATCATGGTGAAGACATATCTATGACACCATGGTGGAGACATATCTCTCTATGACACCATGGTGGAGACATACCTCTCTATGACATCATAGTAGAGACATATCTCTCTATGACATCATGGTGCAGACGTATCTCTCTATGACATCATTGTGGAGACATCTGTGCACAGTGATTACAGTCAATTCTATGTGTGCTACTTTTGGATGCTTTAAATTTTCCCAAATTATTTTCCTGGGCATGTTTCTATTTTCTCACAACTTGCTGGATTGCTGGTACAAGAAGATGTACCAGGCTTACTATATACTTTTCTGAAGGTGGCTAAAGTAGAAAAAGGGGTAAATAAGAGCAGGTCATAAGGATATTTGCCATCTCAGACATATGTCTATATACTACTGCAAAAGAAAATCCCCACCCCTGCCTCAAGCTTTCCCACAAATGGGTGTATCTCTACTTGAGATTGAGAAAGAAATTATCTAATTTAGTCCACATTTTCCATAAGTAAAAAAAAAATTAAAAGAGAGAGATCCTATTCCATATTTAGCTTCACCTGCTAAAGGCAGACCAAAATATCTGAAGAAAAGTCTATTCAAGTTCAGTTTCTTGAACATGCCAGAAAAAGAGAAGGGTCCATTTTTCTCTTTGTTATCTGTTGAACCCAGGACCTTGCACACTCTAGGCAAGTCTTCAACCACTGAGCATATTCCAGCTTTGGGGGAAAAAAACAAAGCCCAAAGAATAGTGTTTAAGTAAAATATATGAAAGTAGGCTGGTACAAAAGCAGGCAAGTATATGATATGTTTAAAAAATGACCAGGCAAGATTTTCAGAATCTCTAAATAAATTTTTCAGAAGTGAAAAATAATCAAAAATTAGAAACTCAAAAGAAGAGTTAAACACAAATTGTCCACTGCCTAAAAAAGCACTTCATGAAGAGAACATTGCATTTTTAAAAGCAACCAAATGTAGCACAAAACTATAGAAGTGAAAATGAGAAATAGAAGCAGAGACATGGAAGATAAAGTTGGAAATCATTCTACTTCTATTCAGAACTTCTGAAAGTAACATAGGGAGAATGGAATAAAGGAAATTTTGAATTGAAAATAGCCAAGAACTTTCCAGAACTGAAAAAGACACAAATTCTGAGACTCAAAAAGCCCAGCAAATTTCCAAAAAGGATTGACAAATTCACACCCACACAGGACAGAGGGATGACAGCAGAAATGGAGATCCATGAAGGAAAAGGAAAAGGCAGTCTGAGAGAAAAGACATTTTTAATGAAGAAAAACACCAAAACCCCCAAACCTTCAAAAGGAAACACGAAAGCAGAAGACAGTTGAATGGATGTATCTATAAAAGAGAAAATAAATCCCAGCCAGAATCTATTTCCATCCAAAGATACCACTCAAAAGTCAGGGTGAGATGCAGACTGTTTTATCAAACAGCAAAAATAATGATGGATATAAAGGTAATAATAAGAGGACCAGGAGGTGCTCATGGTTTAGTTCAGTGGTAGAACATTTCCTAAGATCATAAGCATAGATTTGGGTTTGATTCCCCAATCATGGAAAAAAAAAAACTTATACTAAGGGTACACTAAATAAGTGAAAATTCTTTAGGAATAAGTAAAATAGTTTCAGAATAAGATCTTGGATGAAAGAAAGTACTTGTCAATGAAAATGACAAATTTTTTAAACATTGTATTTTTTTCAGTTATTGACATTAAAAAAAAACCTTCGAATTATATGGCAAAATGACATCATGACTAGGATACCTGACTTGAGTTACATTACCAAGAAATCTTTGTAAATTATTAAAAGTTACAATCTATTAGTAACATACAAAACTGTAACCCTAACTTCTGAATCATGCCTTTCTATTTTCTCTTTTTCAGAAAACATATAAATTAGAAATTGATAAAAATGCATAGTATAATTGACACATTCACTATCATAGCAGGATATTTTAGTGGTGCTTTCTTATTTATTGAAAGATAAAGCTGACAGGATAGTAAGAAAAGTCTGTGACATTCATGTTCAGTTTTCAGGGCTGGGGATTGAATTGACAGCCTTGCACACACTATACAACTAGTCTACCATGGGGATGTAATCCCATCCAAGACAGATAAGCCCTAAACACTACAGTTAACATGCATCCCCTTTTGAATATTCTAAAATTGAGAAAACTGGACTTTATAAACATATGATGTATTTAAAAAAATCACTTAATCATCATAAACCTATTATCAGTGAATTGTGAAAGATCTTGTGTGACACTGATTTTTTTTTCTGACTGTACTGAAACTAGAAATACATTTTCAAATTAATTTAATCATTGTTACACTTGAAAATTTTATATATGTTGTTAAATAATTCATATTATAAAGAAAATCTTAGAAAATACATAGAAAAGTGACAATTATCATACATCAAAGAGTAGAAATGCTTTAAAGAAATACTAATGGACCTAATATTCTTCTTCTTTATTTTGGAGGATTTTTTTAATTTAGGCGTATAGACTCCAGGCAAGGGGGATTGTGGTATGAGCAGATGCTGGTCATAATCTCCTGCCCAACATCTGGTGGTCATCAGCAGCAGGAGGGAGTGCTAAACACTGGCAGGGGGAAGCTGAATATAACACCCATAATCCCACCTCCAATGGCACACCTTCTTTGAAGACTGAAATTTCCAAATTGCCATTATTTGGGGACCTAGCATTCAAAACACATGAGTTTATGGGGAACACATAATTCAAACCACCACATCTGCATCCTCTTCAACCTTGATTAGATAAGTATCTGAATCCTAACTAATGCTGGCAGCATTTTTTATATTATTTATTCATTTTCAAGCAAAGAGATACAGAGGAAGAGAGGAGAGTGACAGAGAGACAGAGACAGAGAGACAGAGAGCGAGCACCAGGGCCACCACCTTGTGGGTCTGGTTTATGTGGGTACTGGGGAATTGAACCCAGGGCCTTAGGAGGGAAGGGCCTTAACCCCTGAGCCATCTCTCCAGCCCTTTCTTTCTTTTTCAATTCCCATTTCATTCAGGGCAGCAAGTCTTTGGTACCTATGATTGGAAGTCATTGAAATCTTGCAACATGGGCTGCCCTATAGTGACTGCTCTCAACATGATGGTGTGATGGTTCAGGCACTCTCGAGACACCCTCCCCTTGAGTGGGAGGTGTCTAGCTAGAGCTAAAACCTAGGTGCTAAAATTCACTGGTCAGGTATGACCCAACCACCTGTAACCCTGCCCACCTAGGACAGGAAATACTGATTAAACAGTTAATCCACCCCCTCTACCTCACAAGGCACACCAGCAGAAGGACCTCTGAATCTCCAGGCCTTAGAAAGGTAAGGCCTTCCCCCACCCAAGCCATTAGGGTGGGAGAAGGCTCTAGATTTTCCCCACCTAACCCTTTCCTTCTCATGATGGGAGCCCTCTGTTATCTTTTCTGCTGCTTGTTTAGCTAAATAGCATAAATTCTGTTAAACTCTCCATGTGTTCTCCCAACATTGATGGCTGGAGAAATCTGTAACTCCCCATGTTCCCTTAAGTAATAAAGTCTCCCACTATACCTTAATATCTTGTTGTCTATGATTTTAATTCTTTAACCTTGTAGATAAGAATTTGGGTATTCCTTAAATTTTGGGGTGCATTGGAATTTTTGCTGGCCATTATCTAAATTCTAACCCCCGCTCACTCTATTACAATGGAAGGCTAATATTCTTGTAATTTAATTTTCTAATTTAAGAGGCAAAGAGTGAAATGAGTTTGTTCTGAAATTAATTTTTTAAAAAATACCTCAATTTTTGGATAGTAGGTCTTACAAAGACTAACAACATTGATGCAGGAATTTTGGAGTTCATGGAAGTTCACAGATTTATGTACCCAAAGTTTTGTGTTCTTTCCTAAGATTTAATGAAAAATAATAAAGATGGAATCAAGAAGGACATATTATGATTTATTGAGTTTATTTGGGGGTAAATCACAAATTGTAAAGCTTATTTAAGGGAGATTGGGACCTGGGAAGGAAGGTCAGAGACCACTTTTCAAAATTTTTATTCATTTGAGACATAAAGAG
>PVHP010051026.1:0-11574 GCA_004024765.1 Zapus hudsonius | reverse complement strand
CTCTCTCTCTCTCTCTCTCTCTCTCTCTCTCTCTCTCTCTCCCTCCCTCCCTCTCTCTCTCTCTGTGTGTGTGTGTGTGTGTGTGTGTTTCCAAATAAATAAAAACATATATTCTTTATTTAGCCATGTGTGATGGTGTACACCTTTAATCCCAAGCACTGGAGAGGCAGAGGTAGGAGGCTTACTGTAAGTTTGAGGCCAGCCTGGGACTAGAGAGTGAGTTCCAGATCAGTCTGCACTAGAGACCTTGTCTCAAAGAAAAGAAAACCTGAAATGAAGAGTTCTTCATAATGTTGGCAGCTCCAGGGTGATGGTGATCAATCAAAATCCATCAAATCAGAAATCCAGAGGCTAAAGAGAACAACACTAAACCAGACTGCCAACAGGCTTCCATGGCTCAGGGAATATTGTGAAAGAGAAAGCAGAAAGATTCTAAGAGCCACTGAGTGGGTAGCAATACTTGGAGGCATGGCTTCTCTGCCCCCCGCCCCCTATCCCACAGGTACTGAGGCCATCATAATGCCACAGTCAATACCATAACCCCCACTGAGGAGGACTCCCAGGGTAATGGGAGCAGGGACTAGAGGATAAAAAAGTATAACCTTTTATATACATAATGAAATTTTTAAAAAAATTTTAAAGTAATGTTGGGTATAAGATCCTCTTTCCCAAGTAATCCCTTGGTTATCCTCCCACTCCCATCAGTCTTCCTGGTCTTGCCTGACCTTGGTAACCTCGTTGATCAGATGGACTGTGAAGGCATCAGGACTAAGCTGCAGGGTGTCCAGTAGGGCAGTGTATGGAGAGAGGCCTGGCTGAATGCTTCGCTGCCGTCTGCCAAGTGCAACAGTTTGGAAGTAAGGTTAGAGGGCATCCCAACATAGCTAGGTGTCTCTCCTACCTACAGCATCCTTAGATGACCCACCTACCACCCCGCCCCCACATCATCCTACTTTCCAATCAACTCTCCCAGAAATAACATACTTGCAAAAGGAACTCTCTTCACAGGTCTTAAAGTTGCTTCTATCCACAGCAAGGGCAATTCCCAGGCAGAGCCCTAAATATGCCAGTACCAAACATATCCAAGACCTATGGAGAAAAAGGACATTTGAGAATAATTAATATAGGGGTCAGCGATGGCCGTCCCTTTCTCATAACCTAAGAAACAGGGACAAGTCACATTAAATGGGAAAGAAAGCAGAATGGACATGGGTTAAAAAGTCTTGTAGGAGCTGCAGAGATGGCTCAGCAGTTAAGGCACTTGCCATCAAAACCTAAGAACCCGAGTCTGATTCCTCAGTACCCACATCAAGCCAGATACACAAAATGGCATATGCATCTGGAATTAATTTGCTAGAGGCACACCAATTCTCTATATGTCTCTCAAATATTTTTAAAAAATAGTCAATCTCAGGCTGGGGAGATTGCTCAGTGCTTAAAGATACTTGCTTGCACCAGGCATGGTGGCGTGTGCCTTTAATCCCAGCACTAGGGAGGCAGAGGTAGGAGGATTGCCATGAGTTCAAGGCCACCCTGAGACTACATAGTGAATTCCAGGTCAGCCTGGAATAGAGTGAGACCCTACCTCAAAAAACAAAAACAAACAAAGCTCAATGCAAAAATATTATTTTAGCCAGATGCGGTGGTACACACCTTTAATCCCAGCACTAGGGAGGCAGTGGTAGGACTGCTGTGAATTTGAGGCTAGCCTGGGACTCCAGAATAAGTTCCAGGTCAGACTGGAGTAGAATGAGACCATAATTCAACAAACCAAACAAAAAAGTAAGTCTCAAGGAATTGGCTCACTCATATAATCCTGTCAAAAAAGGCAGAGGAAGTGGACAACTCATTTTTGGCCTTCAGCGGCCCTGGTATTGACTCTGCTTACATCAGCCTCTCAGAGGACTAACAATAACAGCCAGTCCCAGAGGAAATAGTGGTACCATATGTGTAGATCAAAGAAACAAAGCAAAAAGAAACAAAGCAAACCATGCCTTTACTGGTTAAGGCATCAGATGGAGCTAGAGTTTAAAAGTTAAAGATGCACACTCAGCGAGCCTGCTAGTCCAAAAACCTCGGGTGCTACCTTTCCTCGTGCATCAGGCACTCAGCTCCTCTGATGTTCAATTCTGCATCTTCAAAATAAACCACTATCATCTGGGCATGGTGGCACACCTTTAATACCAGCATTTGGGACACAGAGGTAGGAGGATCATTGATTTCAAGGCCACCCTGAGACTACATAGTGAATTCCAGGTCAGCCTGAGATAGAGCAAGACCTTACCTTGAAAAATGAAAATAAATAAATAAAAATAAACCACTATTACTACTGAAGGCTAAGCAGAGTAAAAATAGCTAAAACCATACTGAGTCCTAATGCACCCAAAGAGCATAGCTAACTACTTTGTGTCCCTAACTTTCAACTCTGGCTGCAGTTCTCAAAGAATCAATGTCCTGGTCTTACCCTTAAAGATTAATTTAATTGCCCTTAAGTGGGGGATCATTTTTTTTAAAAGCTCCTTATTCGGTCTGAAGATATGGCTCAGGGGTTCAAGATACTTGCTTGCAAAGCCTGATGACCCAGGTTGGATTCCCCAGTACCCATGTAAAGCCAGATGCAAAGTGGAATGTGTGCCAGTTTAATTGTAGCAGCAAAGGGCTTGGTGTGCCCATACTGACTCACTCCTCAGTAAATAAATTAATATTTTTAAAAAGCTCTTACAGTCTGGAGAGATAGCTCAAAGGTTACAGACACTGGTTTGCAAAGCCTGACAGCCCAGGTTCAATTCCCCAACACCCACATAAAGACAGATGTTCAAAGTGGAGTATGCATCTGGAGTTTGTGTGCAGTGGCAAGAGGCCCTGATGCACCCACTCTCTTTGCTTGAAATAAAATTACTTTTTAAAAAATTAAATTCAGCTGAGCATGGTGGCATACACCTTCAATCCTAGCACTTGGAAGGCAGAGGCAGAAGGAACACCATGAGTTCCAGGCCACCCTAGTGAATTCCAGGTCAGCCTGGGCTAGAGTAAGACCCTACCTCAAACTCCCCCACCCCCTGCAAAAAATTAACTTTAAGGCATAGTGTGTAATTGCAGTCCACAGACACTCAGGAGGATTGGGGGGGGGGGTCACTTGAGCCTAGGAGTTTGAGATGTTTGGGCAACTTAGTGAGACACCATTTCAAAAAGGGCTTGGAGAGATCACCCAGTGGTTAAAGCACTAACCTGCAAAGCCTAACAACTAGAGTTTGATTCCCCAGTACCCATGTGAAGCCAGAAGCAGAAAATGACACATGCATCTGTAGTCTGTTTGCAACAGCTGGAGGCCCTGGCACATCCGTTATCTGTCTCTCGTCTATCTCTGCTTGTAAATAAAAACGGTTTTGTTTGTTTCTCGAGGTAGAGTCTCTGGGACCCTATTTGCAGTTTATAAAACAGGTTGAGAAATGTGCCAATACGGATAGGACTTCTAAAGGATCCGTTTCACTACGACCTGTTGGAAGGCCCTAGAATTCAGGAATAAATTAAACACCCCAAAGAGGTCATATTCGTTCACAAGCAAAAGTTAGGAATGAGCTCCAGGGTTAAATCACACCTATTTATTGTTTCAGATCACAGACTTGGAAAGATGAGTTTATGATCCATCCACCCTTTTAACTGCGGCCAACAATACTGGTTCTCCCACCCTATGACCCACCCATCCGCTAGGTGGACTGCGCTTTGTGACGCTGGGTGTTTGGAATATTAGAAACTCGCGAGCTCACAGCACATTCGATTCCAAGTTGTGTTTGGACAACGTCATCCCCGCAGTGAACTTCGTGGCCTGCCCCGCCATGTCTGGCAACGGTGCCTAACAGAACGGGCGAGGGCTGGGGAGGCGAGCGCCTACTGGGGCCGCGGGGCGAAGGCGGCCGCACCGGGCGGGCCTCCGCGGGTTCCCCACCTCCCAGGACGGCCCGCGCACCGCCAGCACACCGGCCGGGCGGGCCGCAGGCCGCCTCCCGGGAGCTCGAGGCCGGGGCACGAGGGTGACAGGACAGCACACAGAAAGGAGCGGGTGGGTCGGGGGATCTGGGCTCCTCACCGCGTCCTACGCGCCGCCGCCATCTTGCGCCGGGTCTGCTCCTTGACCCCGAGCCTCCGCCCCTGCGCACGCAGAACCGCGCAGCGCGGCGCCCGCCCCTTCCGGCCCCCTGATTGGCTGGCTGATCGCCGCTCCCATTGGCCCTGCGCGCGCTCTGAACGAGGTGGGGGCGAGGTCGGGTCGGGGGGCGGGGCCCGGCCCCGAGCTGGCAGCCGGCCTGCGGATCACATAGACGCTGGACTGCTGGTCTCAACTGGGCAAATTTTATTTAGAAAAAATCGTTAGGTTCGAAAAACGCGAAAATGCTCATGAGGTCAGAACAAGCCTCCCGTAGCACCTGGGTCTCTGCTCACCTCCCCGGAGGCTGCGAGAACAAGGCTATGTTCCCTGCCGCAGGACGGTGGACGGTGACGGCACTTGAAACCGGCCGGAGAAGAGACCCAGGCGGTCGATGTTGCGGTGGAGGACACTGTGCAGCACAGCCAGGTGGGGTCCTCCTTCACCACCACCCTCCCTGGAGAAGTCCCGGATGAAGCGGCCACGCTCAGACTGGAAGATGAACTTCTGGGGCAAGGGCCCATGCTCCCGAAGAAACCCCCACACACTAAGCAGCAACAGGCGCACTTCAAAAGGTGCCAGCTGGCTAAACACCTCGTGCATATTGCCCAGAGCTGGTGGCAAGAGGCTTCCCTCGGCCATGACAGCCACCAGGGTGCAGGATGCCTCCAGATGCCAGGGGGAGTGGGCTGTGTCAGGATGGCGAGAGGCTTCCCAGTGGCTCAAGAGGGCAGCCAGCAGCCCCCGCAGCAGCACGGAGCAGTAGCACAGGGCGGGGGGAGCAGCTGCCACTAGCTTCAAAAGCTCAAAAAGCAAGGGCTGCTCCCGGAAGCGCCGGCCAATGCGGAGATCCCGCTCCACGGTGGCCCGGGCGTGATCTTCTGGGGGCCAGGCCAGCTCAGCACCCGCTGCATCAGGACACACACTCTCTACTAAGGTCACTGCAACTGCTTTGGCTGCTTCTGGGCTCAGAGTGGGAGCTCCCCAGCAGCCCACACATTCAGTGCCCCCCTGAACACTGCAGCAGCACACCAGGAGACTGAGAAGGCTCTGGGTGTTATAGATCACTTCCTGCTGGTTTCGAGACTGGACAAGCTTAGGTGGCTTTAAGCCCCGGCCAATGACTCCAGCATGGAAAACTGACCAGATTCCTCCAGGACCTGGCACCGCTGCTATATGCCTCCGGTTAGTGTCCAGCAGGGAGGCAGAAGCCAAAGGGGCTGAGACAACTGAGAGAGTCTCTTCTCCATCCAATTCCCCTCCAAACAGTTGTGTGTTGCCTCGATGTAAGGCTCCCTCAACTAGCAGCTGCAGGACAGCCTTGAGCCCAGCTGGGCTAGTCTGAGAAAGGCGAGCTAGAAGCTGGGAGGGTGAGGCCACACCTGGAGGGCCATGCAGCCTCAGAGAAGCAAAGAAGCGGTGCACCCCAGCCCTGACCAGTCCCAGCAGTTGGGAAGGGGACAAGGCTTCCAAAGGAAAAGGACAAATGGCCAGGAGGGAGGCAGCAGCTTCAGCTACTTCTTCCTCAGGATGAAGCAGGAGAGGAGCCAGGTCAGACAGATGAGCTGAGACAGACTCCCCAAACCGGGCCCCTAGGGCTGTAGGGCCTTCGCCTCCCTGTTGTTCCCACCCCACTAACAGTGCTAGGTTTCGCAGGAACCGGGCAGTGAAGGAAGGCTGTAAAGTCCCTGCATGCACTCGAGCCAGGCAACTTCGGAAGGCCAGAGGGAGAAGGCCAGAGAGGCTGACCATCAGCCCTGCATATAACTGGGTTGCCAAACTCAACTCTTCAGGGCTTCGAGCTCGGCTCAGTAGATGGCCCAAAGCCTCAGGTCCACAGCTAGGTCGAGTGTAGACGGACAGCAGGCCCAGGAGCTGGTGCTGCCAGAGGAAGCGCTTCCTTTCCAGTCGTAATGTCTCTCCACACAGCTCTCCAACATGGTTTTTTAGGGAATCTAGAAAGGGCACTGGGCGAGGAGGTGGGGGTGGGCCCAACAACCCTTCCCCGGGGGCTCCTCCTCGATGATGAACCAGTTTTTGCAGGTGCAGCAACAGCAACTGGATCAAGCGGTCACACGCCTCCCGCACAGTGTCTGGCACAGCCAGGCCTTGGGTGGTAATGACTGAAGCGGGCATGGCTGTATCCACTAAGAACTGCAGCAGACGGTACGCCCCAGTTCCAGAGGCTTGGCTCACCAGGTGTACTGCCAGGTTCAGCATGTTGTCCAGCTCCTCTCTGGGAAACCCCTGCAGGTGTTGCTGCAGCTGGCTCAGCACAGCTGGGGGCTTGAGGCAATCCACAAGTTCACCAGAGACGGTACCCAGCAATGCTGGCGACATAACTGCCAGCTGTAGCAGGAAGGGAACGGTAGCCTGTAGGGAGGGGTCTCCACTTCGGCCCCCAGTGCCCCCTGCCAAGCTATCGTGAAACATTCGCAGGAGTTCCCGTCGGATACTGTCTCCATGGCGGGAGGCCAGGTGCCCTAAAATGCCTACAACTGAGGCAATCTTGGGCACCCGTTTCTCCCCAGGGATGACAGGAGATCCAGGAAAGGGGTCTGTAGAAGGGGTTTGAGAAGAGCTTCCACCACAAACACCAGCTCCACCTCCAGACCCACTATGGACACAGAAGTCCTTGAGACCACAGGAGAGAACTCGGGAGATGATGGTGCCAGGAAAAGAAGAGCCAATATGTGCCACAACCCAGTCAAAGTGTGGGGAATGCTGGACAGAAGTGTCCAGCAAGGCATCCACACATGCATCTGGGCAGCTACCAATGAGAGCTGAGAGGCATTGCACATAGATGTCCATTAACGTGCGGGTGGCTCTACAGCCCATCCACAGCTGCAGCAGTTCATTGAGAGAGCCGGTGGCATGTGGAACACGCTGGTGCTGGCCTGAATATGTGCTACTCAGTTGTCCCATGAGGTCAATGGACCATGCGCTAATCACAGGCGCCCAAGCCTTCGGGTTGGCCCTGATAAACTCCGAAAGCACCTGCTGCACTTCCTGTACCACATCCTCTAAGCCAGGTCCACCAGCTGGAACATGAGAGGATGGAGGTGGACGAAGGTGAGGTGGACCAGCCACAGGGCTTTCATCTAGAGCAGCTAAGTGGGCCCGGACACTCTCATCAAAAACACCTCTCAAGTGGTCCAGCACAGCAGACCGAGCAGGTGGCAAAGAGCGGAGCAAGAGAAGACCACAGCGAGCATGTTCTCGGGCTGAGAGTTGGTGACCCAGAATGGGATCTACTCCAGTCAGAAAAGCTTTGATTTCTTGGGACAGCTCCTGAGCACTATAAGAAAGCAAATGCAACAGACTTAGAGCACTGGTTAGCAAATTACAATCCTTCTAGGTGTTTTGGTTTTATATAGAATAGGGATAATAGTTGCACCTCCCTCATAATAAAAGTGTATAAAAACATTATAATGGGCTGGTGAGGATGGCTCAGTCGTTAAAGGAACTTGCTGGCCAAGCCTGCCGGCCTGGGCTTCGATTCTCCAATACCCATGCAAAAGCACAAAGTGGAATAGATCTGAAATTCCTTTGCAATGGCAAGAGGCCCTAGCACTCATATATTCTCATTCTCTCTCTCTCTCTCTCTCTCTCTCTCTCTCTCTCTCTCTCTCTCTCTGCTGGCAAATATATATATATATATATATATATATATATATATATATTTGGGCCAGACATGGTGGCATATGCCTTTAATCCCAGTACTTGAGAAGCTGAGATAGGAGGAGTAAATTCCAGGTCAGTCTGGGGCTACAGATTGAGCAACTCCAACTGCCGGATGTGGTAGTGCACACCTTTAATCCCAGCACTTGGGAGGCAGAAGTAGGAGGATTCCTATGTGTTCAAGGCCAGCCTGAGACTACATAGTGAGTTCCAGGTCAGCCTGGGCTAGAGTGAGACCATTCCTTGGAAAAAAAATAATAGAAAAAAAAAATAAAAAAAGAGGTGGGGCTACAGAGTGAGTTCTAGGTCACCCCAAGCTACAGTGAGATCCTGCATGGAAAAATTCCCACCCCACACCCCCCAAAAACCATTTTAGTGCCACACCCAGTTCACATTATTTCATTCAATAAATGTTATCTTCCAATAACAGTAACAATCATATCAATAACAGGTGACTCAAAAGGTTCCAAGTACCTTTTTTCTTTCTGCTGTGCTGGGTATCAAAGCTAGGGCTTTAGGTGTGCTTAGGGACTCTACCACTAAGCTATATCTCCAGCTCCCCTTTTGAAGTATTTTACATTATCTTTTCAGTCCTGAAAACAGCTCAACTATTATGCTCACTTTTTTTTCAAGGAAGGGTCTCACTGTAGCCCAGGCCAACCTGGAACTCACTCTGTAGTCCCAGGCTGGCCTTGAACTCACTGTGATCCTCCTACCTCTGCCTCGTGATGCTGGAGGCCTTTAAGATAAGGAAATTAAAGTTAAGTAATCATACCATATGCTCCAAAAGGAAAGAAACCATTCTATGCTCTTAAAATACTGAATCCCCCTCTATTGATGTGCTAGTGTATGGGAAGTATGCTATGAATATTTCTTGCATTGAGTAAATATATGTTGAGTTTCGATACCTGCTTCAAAAACATCTTACCAGTTCCTCCTCACAAGCACCCTGAAATATGCTCTTAATGGACAGAAAACTTTAAGCCCCTTCTTAAAGGCTCTCCCTCCCAACACCTGCTTTCCCATATTTTGCAGAAATCTTAATTTCCCACCACTAAATCAACCACCACCTTCAATGCCTGGGAATAATCCATGTGTCCAAGGGCACAGAAAGTCATGCCTTCCGACCTTCCCCTCTGGATACATGTGGGTTCTGTCTTTTGAGGACCAGAAGGCAATGTGGGAAGAGCTAAAAAACATCCCCTTCCTCTTATCTCCTTTTCTGTCAAGGAAAACAGCACCCTGAGGGGGTGACAAGGCCATTCCTCCGAGTCCTCAAAAAAGAAAAGCATCTCAGAGCGAGGGGCGTGTGCAGGATCATCCCGAGGCGCTCCGGCCTTGGGGCTCAGGGAGCTCCATCAAGTCCCAGCCTGAGAGTTCCCCGAGGTTAAAAGAGCAAAGCGGCCGGGTTGGGGGTCCAGCCGGGCCGGGGCGCGGGCATGAAGCCCGGGCTCCGCGGCGACGCGCCCCGAGGGAGCCCCAGGAGCCGGGTGTCTGCGCGGGGCGACGCGGAGCGGTGGCGGGGCTCTGACTACCTGAGAGGCGCGGGACCGTGGGTGGCGGGGGCAGGCCCGGGGGGTCCCGGGGCCCCGGGAGGGTCACACAACGCGGACATCCCGGAGCCCTTCCCAAAGCCCCAGGCGCGAGCGGCGAAGCCCAGGCGACGTGTGCGCGCTGACTGGAAACGCGCGAGAGACTAGCGCCGAGGCCTCTCCGGCCAAGCAGTCCGGCGGAACCCGTGACCCGGCACTTTGGTTCCGGGCGCTTCTGGGAGCCGCCCTCGGACTCGGGCCGTCAGTCGCCTAGAGGTGAGTCACCAGCCGGCTGGGCCGTCTACGCCTGCGCGACCTCCGGACAAGAACCCGGACCTCCCGGAGGGGGTGGAAAACCGAGGAAAACGTTCACCGGGGAACGCAGTGCTCGCGGTGGCTAGCTATTTATATCATGTTTGTTGAAAGGACACCAAACGTTAATACAGATTCTACAGATTAATTTAGACACCGAACAGCAATATAGATTTTGAGACTTGAACCCAGGACTTTTTGCATAAGCGACCTCAGTTACTTAGCAAGTTCAAGTGCAGCTTGGACTAAGGGAGATGCTGTCCAAAAAAAAGAAAAATAACCCCCCCAAAAAATTTTATCTTTTACGGTGTTTTTTGTTTGTTTGGTTGGTTTGGTTTTTCGAGGTAGGGTCTCACTCTAGAATTCTGGAATTCACTGGAGTCTCAGGCTGGCCTTGAACTCAACAGCGATTCTCCTACCTCTGCCTCCCAAGTGCTGGGATTAAAGGCGTGCACCACCACGCCCGGCTATTTATTTTATTTATTTGCAAGAAGACAGAGTGAAAGTGTGATTGAACAGGCCAGGGCCTCCTGCACTGCAAACCCCTACGCACACACTACTTTGTGCATCTGGCATTATGTGGACTTTGGAGAATGTGGTCAGGCTTTGGAGACAAGCATCTTTAACCTCTGAGGCATCTCTTCAACTCCTATTTTTGTCTGTGTGTTTGTTTGTTCCAAGGCAAGGTCTCATTGTAGCCCAGGCTGACCTGGAACTCATACTGTAGCCCAAGCTCTCTTCCAGTTTACAACTATCCTCCTATCTCAGGATCCTGCGTGCTGGGATTACAAGCATGTACCACCATGCCTGACTAAACTTTTGAGGGACTGGGCCCAAACAAATGACTAATTTATTGGGTTGTTGTTGTTTTTATTTGTTCCTAAAATTTAGAAGTTCAATTACAATTTTGATGTTTTGACACAAGGTCTTATGTAGCCCAGGTTAGCCTTGACTTGCTAAATAGTTGAGGATGATCTTGAACTTCTGACCCTCCTGCCTCTACCACACTAAAGCTGGCATTGCAGGTGTCAGACTGCACACTTAAGTTTTATGAGGTGCTGGAGAAAGAAAACAGAACAAATACTCTACCAACTGAGAAGGCCCCTATTTTTTTTTTTTTTTTTTTTTTTTTTTTTTTTTTTTGGTTTTTCGAGGTAGTATCTCACTCTAGTCCAGGCTGACCTGGAATTCACTATGTAATCTCAGGGTGGCCTTGAACTCTCGGCAGTCCTCCTACCTCTGCCTCCCGAGTGCTGGGATTAAAGGCGTGCGCCACCACGCCCGGCGAGAAGGCCCCTATTTACTAAATTAATACCACCTACTAGCAAGCACTGTTTTGGGACAATAAACAAGATGATTTCTCATCTTTTTTTTTTTTTTTTTTTTTTTTTGTCACTCCTGAGTCTCAGCTATTTGGATGTTCAGGCAAGCAGGAGCCACATAGATCCTGTTTCAGACAAAAGGAAAAATAAACAAACAGCCTGGTGTGGTAGTGAAAGCCCTTAATCCCAGAACTCTGGAGGCAGAGGTAGGAGAATCACAGTGATTTCAAGACCACTCTGAGACTACATAGTGAGTTCCAGGTCAGTCTGGGCTACAGTGAGACCCTACCTGGGGGAGGGAGATACACACACACACACACACACACACACACACACACACACACACACACATATGTGCAATGAGTTGGGCCCAAATTTAAATTAGATCTAAGAATTCAAATTGCCTGTTCCTTTTTTCTTTTCTTTTTTTAATTTGTTTGTTTTGTTTTTTCAAGCTAGGGTCTGGCTCTAACCTAAACTTACCTGGAATTCACTATGTAGTCTCAGGGTGACCTTGAACTCATGACAATCCTCCTACCTCTGCCTCCCAAGTACTGGGATTTTTAAAAAAAGTTTTTTTTTT
>PVHP010051025.1:0-11584 GCA_004024765.1 Zapus hudsonius | reverse complement strand
ACACACACACACACACACACACACACACACACACACACACACACCACCAGCAGCAGCAGATTGCTGGAAAATTCATCTCTAGGGAAACTTCATGGGTTCAGACAGAAGACTTAAATTTTGTCTATCACCAAATTAAGTTTAAAAAAAAACTAGAATGGAAACTAGAGAGGAAAGCAACACCTAGGAAATTGAAAGAATCTATAAAATCAAAATAGAAAGAAGGAAAAAAGGAAGTAGGGAGAGGGAGGAATAGAGGAAGGGAGAGGCAGCCAGTGAAAGAGAAGAGCCAATAAACGAAATAGTGATGCCACGTAAGCCAAAGCTTGGTGCAGCCCAATGTCGAACGAAGAGAGGTGATGCCAAGTGAGAATGGGAGCTTGTCCACTGAACGTCACCACCCAGGGATGTTTTGTAACCTTCCAGGAGCTTCGAATGAGAAATGACACTATCAAAGGCAGAACCGTGACCTGTCTTCACATGGGTTTTGCCATGAAGCAGTGGGGAAATGAGAGGAATGGCTGGAGGGAGAGAGATTAGAGGGAGTGAGGCCTAACTTTGTTTCTCGAATTTTGTTAAGGAAGAGGTTTGTGGACATCTAAGTCCTTATAGGAAGAAGGGAAAATAAATTGACAAAAGGAAAGCGATTCAAGAAGTTTTTATAGTTATTGTGCAGAGGGACGTAGAAGAAATGACACTACCTGAGGAAGTGAACCTTTGCTAGCTGAGCAGGACAGACAGTGAACAGACTTGGCAGCAGGAAGGTAAAAGTAATTCCTTCTCAAGCTTCTGTTTCCTCTTTGAAGCTCGTTACCACCTCACAGGTCACATGGTCAGGACCAGGCATGGTAAGGAAGAGCAATCAGTGTCTGGAGTGGCCAAGCAGAAGAGAAGCAAGACAAGGGGGACCTGGTAAGGTTCTCAATGCCAAGAGCTGAGATTGGAGGCTGGTTTTATTGTGGCCCAAATAAACATCCGTGTGTGATAGTTCAAATTTCCATCAATCTGTGTCATAAAAGATGGGAACAGATACAGTGGGAGAGGAATGATATAAGAGGTTTGACCTGCGTGTCAGGGTACTAGAAATAACGCACCACTGATTGAAGTTTTAGGGGATCAGAGGAAAGGGTCAGTGAATCACTCGTAAAAATGGAACAGAAGAATTGGAGAAGTAAGTTGAGCAAAAAACAAGGACCTTAGAATATGCCGCCTGCATGCATCTAGAGGTCACTGTGTAGATCTAGTTGATGGAAGGGCAGAACACGAACCAAAACCCATTTTAAGGAAGGAAGCGTTTGTTGCAGCCTGAAGTTCCAGGTTATAATCCATCCTGACAGAGAAGCTGGTCACATTCAGGCATGGGGAGAAGCCAGGGGGTGCCGAATGCTGGTGCTCACCCCGTTCTCCCTTCTCGATGTAGACCAGGGCCTGGCCCACAATGATCTTGTCTTCTTGCCTCAATTAACCTAAGCAAAATACTCCCTGTCAAATTGGAGTCAATGTAAACTGTCAGAGGCATCCGTGATTCCCAGTTACAAACTACTCTTCTTAGTTCCACAATTATTGTCCAAAATTTTACCTTCCCTCTGTTAACAGCCTGGGGTAATATGCCGTCTGATCACTGGGGCGACCTGCTTACAGAGAGCTTGTTTCTGTCCTTTTTAAGTGCTGTCACTAGAAGGCAGAAGCCTTGACTGGTTCCTACTCGATGAGTCCCAAATGGATCCCAGTCACTCAAAAGTCATACCGTGGAGGATCCATATGGAACCCCGCAGAGAATGATTGGATGAACAGGGACCCATAGCCACAGCCATTCAATCAACACAGGATAAGCCAGTGAGACAGAAACCAATGATTTCGACACAAAGACCCCTAAGCTCACAACCTTAAAGCAGCCTTAATACTCACCCACCACGACTCAGGGAACTGAGCGAAAGAGGGAGGAAAGATTGTGAGAGCCGTGGTGGGGGAGACTGTCCGGAGGCATGACACCCATCAGTAACAACACACTTGGGCCAGGAAGACCGGGATGAGTACTAGGCTATCCATGGTCCCCTGCCCCAAGGACTGATCCAGACGGCCCACGGAGGAGGATATCCAGCTGACTGGGGATGGGGAGGGGGGGCAATGAGGAATCGGGGGTAACAACTCATTGTTGGCCCACTAAACAATGTAACTCATTATGGACAATAAAAAATAAATGGAAAAAGAAAAAAAAGTAAACCTAAGTCTCTTCCCAAAGCTTCCAAGCGTTTAGATAACCTATCCAACTACCACTGGTTTTGATCCTAACATCCCTCACTAATGAGTGTGTCTTGGGATTGAGACACGAGGCATGAGGTCACATGGGACGAGAGGGAGCTCTGATGCAATGAAAAGGTCCCTAAAGACTTGACTTATGTTTGACTGTTCATTTCAATAAAAGTATAAAGTAGGAACACAGCTTAAAAAATACTATAAAAATAAAAATCACTTTATGAGACGGACTGTAACTTCTTCATGTCCCCTATTCCTGGCAATTACCATGTTACTTCATAGAACGCTGCACAACACATTTTTGGTTAAATAAAAAAGATATGAATAAACATGGAGTATTTATTTTCCAACTAGTCTCTCTTCTACGTTGATGTCTTCATTTTCCCTCTCGTCTGTGGGTCTGGTGTAGTTACCACCAGCCACTTGTGAGATCATGAATAGCAAGGAGACATTGTGTCTAGAAGACAGTGTTGTAAGCACTGCTCCCCTCGCTCTTGCTCTTACATTCTTTCCATCCCTCTCCCACCACGGTCCCTGAGCCTTGGGGTGGCACTTAGTACTTAACACCCCACTGTCACTTCCCAGTAGCTGTGAGTTCTGAGTCAGCCAGTGGTCACCACCTTCTAAAAACAGAAGCTTATTTAACCAAAAGAGAGAGTAAGTATTTAGAGGGCAGTTTGATGGGCATAAATGGATATTTAACCAGATAACAATAGTTGCCACCCCCACACCAGGGTCTGTGCCCTCCCAAGCCATAGATGTTCATCACGCTACCAGTACCAGGCAGGAATTTCCTCCCAGGGAGGGGCCTCAAGTCCAATCAGAGAGCAGTCCGTCTCCCCAGAGCAGACATGCCACCAAAGCACCAGCTGGTACATTTGCCTCGTTGGCCAGCGTAAAGCTCACTGGGTCCACTGCTGGTTACCACCATTGATGACTTTCTCCCCCAAAGTATTGCACATGTCTTTTCAGAATCCTGACAGCTTGTCAAGAGGAAGCCGACTTCCAGCTCAGCTCCAGCTTGATTTCTCCGTGACCTGCAGCCCAAGCATATAGTGTTTTCAGCAACAGGGTCTTACCATCTCATTCTAGTGGGCAACCAAGAGCTTTGGTAATACCCTGTCATGTTTTGGGGTCATCAAGACTTCCCTGGCAAACATCTCATTGGAAGGTATCCTCCCTTGGCACTGACTTTTTTCCTAATAACAATTTATGGCTTCTAAACGCAATATTTACTTCCACATGGTTCTTTTGCCTCCTGGCATAGCATTCTTAAAAATTTTACCAAAATTACCGATAATTTGCTGCATTTTCTTGAGTATAGTTGTTGAAGATATTTTAATGTCATTATTTGCGATCAGCCAATGAAAATGTCTTTATTTTCTTTCTTTTCTCCACTAGATCCTAGCTATTAAATCTAGTAGTCTATTCATTGTCTGTTAGTTGGTTGAATGCTATATGTTATGTATAAAGAGGTAGCTAAGGATCCATGTTTTTATCAGATGATATCTTCCCCTGAAATAAAATAGAATGGAGACTTGGTCACATTCGTCCCAGCATGGAGTATACCTGGGCTAGGATGTAACCTGTGATCTGAAGGGTCTATGTCATGGCCTATAGGAGACTTATTTTCAGGGCAGGGTCTCACTCTAGCTCAGACTGACTCTGAAGTTCCAGGCTGACCTGGACCTCACAGGAATCCTCCTACCTCTTCTAAGTGAAGGGATTAGAGCCATGTACCACACCCAGCTAGAGTGGACTTTTAATTAAAATTGTAGCACTAGAAATATTGGAATGCTTGCTTTCTTATAGTTATCTAATTTAGTATATTAATCTTTTGCTCCACATCTCTTCCAAACACAGCAAAGGCTTGAGGTGGCTTTAAACTGTGTTTGAGTTCATTTGCATCTCCTTGTCTCTCATCAACATAACTGCCAAAACTGTGATTATTTACTTGTGCCCCAGGAGAAGCCCTATGTCTTAACCATGTTCATATTCTCAGCATTTAATGCAACCTGGAAGCAACAAATAAGTCTGTCTGCTTCTTTAGAATTTCAGGCTCTTTAAAACTTTTTGCTTCAGTAGCTCACTGGGACCAAAAAATCATTTTTATATTTTGTCTTTTTTTAGTTGCCATGGACAAATCATCCTGTCATGAAGCATAGTCCTGATAGCAAGACTTCTTGTCCTTAAAGGACCTGTAAACTTCTACAGAAAAATATATTGCATCCTAAACTTCTGAATTGTTATTTTCTTTTCTTCCTTCAATAGTGAGTTGTATAGTCTCTTTAAATATCACAGGTACATGTTAAGAATCATCTGGAACTTTCTTGTTTCTGTGGTGGATGGCTCCAACTCTCACTCAGCTACCTAGACTATACAATTGCTTTGTTGTTTTGTGTTCTTTTTGATCTAAGGGAAATATACCATCCCAAATTTTTCTGAGATCTCGTTTTGAAGTATTACCTCTTGTGGCAGCAAAGTAGCCAAATTTGACTGCAATTTGATGTCATTTCCTTCAAGAACTAGCTCATTTTGGGGACTTGAGATATTGAATAATCACTGTCTGGTTTTATAGATGTTTTCTTACCTAAGAAACTTTGGGTTTCCACAAGACGCCATTTCCTGCCTAGCGAAATTGTTGGGAAAGTGAGCACAGCAGGCCTCATCAGCTCTGAAAGTCCAGGTTGTCCTTGGTAATTCCGTGCATGGCGACACATGCCACACAGATGTCCTGTCACCGTCCAACCTGCAGCTCTGCCTTCTCTTTCCAAGGAGGCCAAGGTCCACATCGATGCGACTGCAGCGCTTTCAAGGGCTTCCTCAGAGCTCTTCTCCGTCACTAAGCATCACAAGAGTGACAGGGACATTTTCTGTAGCATCAACCCTGATTGCTGAGCAGGGTCTTCATTCTAAGAGGACATGATGCAACACATCTACTTTAATGTGACCAAAAGTCTCATCTCTTGAATCCTCTCGGGAGTTCCAGCACAGTCCCATTTGGCCACCTCTCTGGGATGAGGGAAGCTGTCAGCATTAACTAGGGAGTCCCAAGAGTTCTCACTGAAGCTAACTTTGGAGCAATGGCCTTAAAGGAGACCAGCAAGCTTTCTCTTGCAATATTTACAGAAAGGGATGCGGGAGGGAGGGGTCAAAGGCACCAGTGCTGGAATATGGCGGCTTTATTGTGTGTGACTTCAATGAGGTTAGTGTATCTGCTGCTGAGTGAGCAAAGGGAGAGCCATGTTGGTGGGGATACATATCTATTTATAACTATAAACTATAGTTATATCAACTACAATGTATATATCCATATAAACACCAATATATCCATATATATATGTTATATATAGTGTTAGAGTCTCTAAGTCGACCTTCTCTTCAACACCAGGCCTCTGATAAATGTATCCTGTAGGTTTTACCAATGAAACATTTTCATGCACATTCTTCATTGACAGTCACATTCTATGGAACTGACTCATGTCTTAACTTCTGTGTAATTCCGTCTCTACCCTCCCTACTCTGGCCCCTTAAAGCACCCCCCCCACACACACACACCTGAGGTTTGGTCCCTCCCCTTGCCAGTCAGGTAGCTCCTCATCTCTTCTTATGTCTTCTCTCTCCTGGTCTCATTCTAGTTTTAGGTCCATATTCCTGGTGCTAACCGCCATTCGCACTCACCTCCAATGGATCCCAGTTAGGAACTGCAGATGAGAGGGTTCATGCAGCATTTGTCTTTCTGTGCCTGTGTGACTTCACTTAGAATGTTTCTTTCCAACTTCATCGATTTACCTGCCAATTTCTTTATTTCATTTTTTCTTTCCTGCTGAGTAGAATTCCATTGTTTATGTACCACATCTTCATTATCCATTCATCAGTTGATGGGCATCTGGGCTGGTTCTAGTTTCTAGCTTCTGTGATTAGAACAGCAACAAACTTCACTGAGCAAGTGTCTCTGTAGTAAAAAGTAGAGCCTTTAGGGTACATGCTCAGAATCAATGGTAGATCTCCTGTCATCTTCTTCAGGAGTCTCCATACTGATTTCCATAGTGTGTACAAGTGTTCACTCCCACCAGCAGTGGGGAAGGCTTCCTCATTCCCCACAGCCTTGCCAGCATTTGTTATCATTCGATTTTTTTTGATGAGTGTCATTTTGAGTGGAATAAGATGAAATCTCAATGTTGTTTTGATTTGCATTTCTCAGATGATTAAAGATGTTGAACATCAAAAAAAATAAATAAAACCACCCTCAATTATCTTGCTGTTATTGTTATTCATAGACAATTGCAAATCAGAGGCTGACATCCTTATCTTGGCACTCAGTATTCTAAGTAAATTCTGGATAAAGCACTCTTGCCACCACCAGCATCAGAGTCAAAGGATAGGACTTTAAAAATCCTTGTATACTTTCCCTCCATTATACCCCAACAGGCTAAACGAAGAGAAAGTGGCCTGATTTTCTATACCACATCGTGAAGATGTTTGAATTTGAGTCGTTGGTCTGTTATAATGCCACCACAGGATTAGGAAAAGTCAATAACTCAGCAGTTACTTGTACATTTAGTTAAAAAGTCAAATCAATTTGGTGAATATAAGACTGTGGTAGCAAAAGAATATTATATTTAACTTCTTATTGTCGGGAAAGATCTAAAATAAAATAATCATTTGGCCTTATGGCTTCTAACTCTTTCAACACTTCTACTTGAAGAACATTTTGACTTTTCCATTGCGGTCAATTCTTTCCACATACTGCCGGCCAACACACGACTCTCATCACTGAGCCAAACATAATTGTGCTTTCCTGGTGAGGAAATTATTTTTAAGGCATATAATGAGTGTTCACTGCCAACATAGACTTCCTGGTTCTTTTAGTAACACATAAGCACTGGTTCTCCAAGCTGTTTCTGTATCCTTGGGGAAAACACCTGTTGTTTTCAGCTGAAAGAAATAATATTGACATTGCTCTCCAGCCATTACCTTGGTCACCTGGCATATTTGAAAATCTCCTAATCCCATCTATTAACATTATTTATATAAGTAATATGAAAATATCCACAACAAAACCCACAGATTCAAAATCATGTATGAATAAAAAGCCTAAAATACAAACATAATTCATGGAGGAAAACTTAAAAACCTTTAGGTCTTTTTTGGGGGGCAGGGGAGGAAACAGAGACATAAAAGTTCTTCTAACAGACAACAGGGAAATAGAAGTTATTGCAGCAAGGGTGAGAAAGAGGAGAGAGGTGAAAAGGGTAGTATGTATATTTTCATTTATAGATGTAGGCTCTAAAATGTTATTAATGTAAGCAAGGGAAATAGAATATGACTTAAGTAAATTTATTCGGTGAAGATAAATTTCTTCCCATGTTTGAAAAATCTATGGTTAATTCAAAACAAAAAATCTCTGTATTTCATAAAAGTTCATTTTCAATTTTATTTGAGTTCACAAAATTAACATGCGGATTTTTTATAGGGAAAATATATACAAACAAGACCTGCTTGTCACAGTTTTTATTGAAGATTTTACTTTATATATATTAGAATGTGGTGCTGTACTTTGCTACATTTCTTTAAAAAGTCTCAGGAGAGGCATGTAAATATTACTAGTTCATGTATTTGGCTGTTTGCTTGCAGAGGAGCTGTGGCCCAGCCACAGTTGTGCTGCTGGGGAGGCAGATAAGCCAGTTGTTTCTAGTCTGCGAATGGAGCTTCAGCATTTTCAATGTGGTGTTGAAACCTGGATGTTCTCTGGAGACTCACTTGGACTCAGGTCCACGAGTGTGGTGTCCAGGGAAGATGGCCTCGTTCTTGCTCAGAAAGAAGGGAAGACATGCAGGGACACAGTGCCATTTCCTTGGGCCTTCTCTTCCACATTGTTCCTGAGAAATGTGTGATAAATATTGAAATCTGGTAGCACTGTTCTCTTCAAATACAAAAGCTATTTCATATACAAGTGGTCAATTTGGTTCTCAGCATAAACGGACACACAAATTACTTCTTGTAAAACACTCATTTCATTTCAGAATGTGGCCGAAGTGCTCTCTGTGGTCAGCAGTTGCACGGTAAAAGGTTTGTACTGAAACCTTTTAAGAGGAATTGTCAAAGGACAACGTGGACTCAATAAAATTTGAATAATATAATGTGCAGAAAATAATTTAAAGGTGAAGTATTAAATCCTCAGATAATCTTATCTTAGTTTTGAAAACTCAGAGATTGAGGAATGGGAAATATGTCCCAACAACAACAACAACAACAAAAAGTTTTTCTTTAAATGGATCTTCTAAAATCTAGTAATCTGTCCAAGCCCTGTTCCTTGTAAATGTGTTTTCTGTTTAAATGTGTCATCTTTTAATTGCCAGTGTGACTCCTTTCTCTTCTATGCAGTTTCTTCTAAGATCTCTGAGTCTCTGGGTGTCTTCTGCTACCTACAGTCTGTAGTAAATATTTTGACACTTAATCCATGGCTCATTGTTATTTTGTAACTGTTAAGCCTGTCATTGTGATCGGAACAAAAGTGTCTGTGGTTAGAACTCCTAATTGATGCTTGTTTTATTGTTCCATGTTGGTTAACACAGTGATGAGTACATGTGGGTGTTTAGTGTATATATATATATATATATATATATATATATATATATATATATATATATATATATATATATATATATATATATATATATATATCCAAGCATATACATATGATTTTTCAAGATAATTATAGTAGAGAACTTGACCCTTATAGTAGAGAACTTAAAGATGATATAACAAATTCATGAATTCATCACAAATGCCAATAATTTTATCAGCTTTATGACCTTTTATTTGTATTTTTAATTAAAACTTATTAATAAGTAGAAACTCTGTATATGCAAGTCTTGTGTTGGTCCCTCCATTTTTCTCCTCCCAGCCTCTATTCCACTGAGGACCCTCCTCACTGGGATTTCCAGAATGCTCCATGGGATGGAGGGCCATGAGCTGTGTAAACAGCAGTTTTTTCTGGTGGGTGGGGGGAAGCCAATGCCTGGATATTCCCCCCACCATGGCTCTCACAATCTTCCTGCCCCTCTTCCGCAAAGCTCCCTGAGCCCTGAGTGTTGAGGTCTTTGGGTTTCTACTTTGGACTCACACTCCAGTTGCATGGACCACATTATGAATCCAGATTTATTTGGGGACTGGACAATCGAACCCATGTCTTGGGTTTTGCAGGCAAGCACCTTAACTGCTGAGCCATCTCCCCAGCCCTTGTATTATTTAGAAGTACATACTTTACATCTTGTCACTTTATCTGGGACTATTTCAGCATATGTTTTTAAGCATATATGTCATTATAATTATTGACTGAAAATTAATAAGCAATTTTTAGATTTATTAGATAACCTATAATATTTTATCATTGTTCAAAATTTCCTGTTCATTTCATTTAACGTTATAGTTTGTCATTGTGAGGATCTACAGAAGGGCCAGAATGACACTTGAACTATATCTCCTAATTGTCTAGTAATTCTATGTCTGTTTTGTGTATTTTTCCTTTGATTTTCTTTTTTTTCTTTTTTCTTTTTTTGGTGTTGTTAAAGATGATGGAATTGCCAACATTTAGATTTTGTTGGGTGTTTCCCTGTGATGTCATCGAACATGTTTCTCTCCTCTCAGCATTTTCAGAAACATTTCAGTCATATCTAGAGGCTTGAAATTCTTGTTTATCTCTCTGTTCTGAAAATATTTTATAGGTGAAATATGTTTTCATCTCTCTGGAGACACAGAACAACTTGTCTCTTTTTATGACTTTTAGCAGTCTTTGACTTGATTGAATAGATCAAATTTTTTTCCATCAGAGTACTGACATCCAAAATGATTTTTTTAGCTGTATTTTTCTATAAAGCAAAACGTCAATGAATTTGGTGAACCATTTATTTGATACTCTTGAAAGACAGGAAAAGAGAAGTTGTTTTGGACTATTTTTTTGCTTTTCAGTTGGTTCCCAAACAGCCTTTATGGTGATCAATGAATCATTTTCTCGTTCTGATGATCTGAAGAAAAGTCACACTGACATCAATTGTTCCCCATTTTTCTAGTAGATTCCTTTCAGTTAACTTTGGTATTTTGATGATACTGGCGGGAACGTGTGTGCATGCGTGCACCTGTGCCCATGTGCGTGACTGAGACAGGCTCACATTATTTTGCTTCTGCTGACCAGAACTCATTAAGCAAGCTATTTCAGGCCCATCTAGTCCACATCCCGTGGTAAACCTTAAATCAGAAACCTCTCCACAGTTCCCTATTTCTTTTCAGTAACAAGTGGTATTTATGGGAGAAAACAGGACTCTCTTGGACTCCTGGTGGGATTATCTGAGGGCCCGGGTAGCTTCAGCTCTGCTGCCCTTTAGCACACAGCCTCTCTCTTGGGCCAGTTCTCCTCTGAGCCTCCAGCTTTCTTTGGCAGATGCTTCGTGGTCCTGGCATTTCCCATGTCCTGGGATCACCATGGCACTTAGGCCTCGTCTTCACTACTTCACACAATGGCCTCTGCAAACCTCCTTGCAGAGGAGGCACCCTGCCAGCTTCCCCAAGTCTCTAAAACCAGGGTGCAAGGTGTGATGACACGCTCAGGCTCACAACTTTTTTGCCCCAAAACCCTGCATCACGTGGAGAATGGCCCATGTTAATTTCTGCTGTTGCCAGCTTGGAATGGAGCCTGAACCCCTTAGAGCACAGCTGCGAAGTGATCTGTGTGTGCTGTGGAAACACTTTCCTAAGTCATTGGATTTTCATGTTTTTAACAAAGCAGGGTCTCACTCTAGCCCAAACTGACCTGAACCTCAGTCTCAGGCTGGCCAGGAGTCTGCCTGCCTCCTGAGTGCTGGGATTAAAGAAGTGGCCTCCACTCTGTTTCTGAGCAGTCTGCATTGAGTCTTTCTTCCTCCCCAAAGTTTGCATCTTTACAAGTTAAAGCCTTCAATGGATGTAGTATTACCCCCCCCCAGAGCATCTTTCCTGTTTTCCCAGGGAAGACAGAGAGAGAGAGAGAGAGAAAGAGAGAGAAAGAGAGAGAAAAAGAGAGAGAAAGAGAGAAGAAGAAAGAGAAAGAGAGAGAGAAAGAGGGAGGAGAGTGAGAAAGACAGAAAAAGAGAAAGAGAGAGAGAGAGAGAAAGAGAGAGGAAAGAGAGAGAGGAAGAAAGAGAAAGAGAGAGAAAGAGAGAGAAAGAGGGAGGAGAGAGAGAAAGAGAGAGAAAGAGAGAAAGAAAGAGAGAGAGAAAGAGAGAGGAAAGAGAGAGAAAAAGAGAGAGAGGAAGAAAGAGAAAGAGAGAGAAAGAGGGAGGAGAGAGAGAGA
>PVHP010051024.1:0-10764 GCA_004024765.1 Zapus hudsonius | reverse complement strand
GATTAATAAGGAATTTAAATTTCATACTGAATCACAATGACAATCTTCTGAAATATTTGACCAGTAAACGGAAGGCACTTTGTAAAGCATAAGGTTGGATGGATCACTAACGTTTAGTTTAAGGCTGAGTCATTCAAGAAATATTTATACAGTGTTTTTTTCATACCAGGAAATGTTTTAAAAACTCAATTGTAGGTGTAATAGTCAGCCACACGTCGCTGGGATGAATCTTCAAACCAGGCACGATTTGGGGAGGAAAATAATTATTCAAGTAACAGACCCAGGAGAAGTTAAGGGAAAAAGGCTGGCTAAACAGCACCTCCAAAGGCAGCCAGCAAGCACACTGTAATTCACAAAATGCAGAATTGCCAGACCAGGTTAGGTTCCTCTTTTGCACATCTATCCCTAGTATTTTGCATCCAAATTAGAAAGGGCCAGTCCCCCAGGAGGCTAGGCCAAAGTGACACTTCCTCCAGGCAGAAGCATGGAGACAATTAATAATTTAATAAACACAATTAAAATAAAATCTATTGGGGTCATTATTCAAACTACCACAGTGGGCCAAATACTTAAAATACTATTTCAAATTATGAAATTCAAGCCCATTTTTTTCATCCTGGTTTTTCTACCCAAAAGAGAAAAGTGGTCTGTTTTTCTTAAGACTTTTTTAAGATAATAAGGGTCATCAGAATTGGAAAATATGGAAATAAAGAAATAAGTATGACAATGGAGATGCAAGAAGTAAACATTATGCAAAGACATTAGAGAATATGTCAAGGATGCATGTGTGATGCACAGGACTGGGTGCACACACACGTATACAATGCATAAACATTCACACACAAACACACAGAGGCTTATTTTGCTTATGATGATTGGATTTGATTAACATGAAATTTGTTTCAAGCATTTTCCTCGGTGACTGCCAATTCCAAACTCTAGAGTTACAACTGGATAGTTGACCAGAGAGTTGCCAGGGATTTCCAGGAGCTGTGGCTTCTGTGGCTGGCATTTCTAACAGGTAACAAGTAAGAATTGACCTTGAAAAAAACCAATCAAGCATTGATACAAATTCATAAATCAGGTTATATCTGAGAATAACAAGAGCATAAGATTGAGCAACTCTGTTCACTTTGACCTTAGGTGGGTGATATTTGACCTCAGACCCAGAGAATCTGGCCTGCCTACTGCCAGAAATCTCCTTTTCAAACTGAAGAATTTCTCTCTAACATAACTAGCTCAGTCTAAACACCAAAGAGACTTAAAGTACTAGACATAGAAAATGAGGATTACATAAATTTTAACAATGTGGAAATCTACATTTAGTAAGAAACTTACCAAGTCCATGAAGTGTGCACACACCAGTGGGTTGGGGACAGAGAGGGGTAAATGTGTACCATCATAAGATTTGCTCATACAATGTATCTAATTAAGGACAATAAAGATATCAAAGAAAAAATTCTTCAGCTGATTGGATACACCCTTCCAACTCTGAACACAGGCACTCACACAAAGACTAGTAGAAAGACTCTATTTACCATCACATGCCTCAGCGAAAATTTTAATGGCTTCAAAGTATTTCATGAATTTTCTGAAGGATTGAACTGCTTGTCACAGCTTTGACATGAAGTCATGCAAACGTTCTTCTGCCGTAATGAATACTGGCAAAAGTTAAACACAAAACATTGGGCTGACAGCACTGATATTCCTCTCTACACTTTCGGTTAATCATTATTCTCCAGTAATATCTTCGTTTCTTGTAACTTACAAGTCCAAAAAGAAAAAAAAAAGCAGAAGTGCACCCACAGACGCTGATGATTAATGCTAAGTTCAGCTATGTGTGTGGGTGGAGAACAAATGATTAAGCCCTTCATCACTGCCCTGTGGATTTCAGGAACCATGGCGGTATGAAGGATGCTTGAAAACAAACGCTGACACACCATCAAGTGGTTGCAGGCAAGCCTTGGTCCTTCCAAAGCTGAGGTCCTGAGGATTGATCTCTTGAAAAGGTATCAGGTCTAGCAAGTGACCTCGGAGGACACCGTTACTGTGAGCTACAGCCTAATTCCCAGAGTGGCCCGAAACAGGAAAAATGTCTCAACTCTGGGTGACAAGTCACTTCGAAAAGGCCTGTGCAAAGTGCCTGACCTCAGACTATAATTCTTGTCTATAATCAAGCCATGCCAGCACGACAGCTTCCCACATCATTCAAGTACCAACATCAACGAAAGCAGAGCTTATTTAAATACTAAGGTATAAGGACAAATGAATGACCCATTTTGATATTTGTACACTGCTCAGTTGAAATGAACTCTTGGTGAAGTTTATCATTCTTACAACTCAAATATGCATCTGCTTTTATAATAATTAAAGGTATTCAAGACAATTTCATACATGCTAATGCTAACACTTCCATGCATTATATATATATATATAATATTATATATATTTAATATATATATATTAGCATGAATATATATATATAAAATGAATATATATATATTCATTTATTTCTAAATTTTCCATTAAAGATTATGGCAATATTTGTTTTAAAAATTGCTAAAGGTATCAATCCTAGGCATATTCTTCAGTTATTCACTCTTTACAAATCTTGCTGTTATTTATGCTCCTTAACTAAGATTCTCATCTAGTCTTGGGAAAACACAATAGATTTAAAAATTATTAGTTTCTTAGATCAAGATAGCAATCTTGTTGGATAAAATATGACTTCATAGTGCTGAGTAGGTAACAGCATTTGCAGCAAGTATAAGGACCTGAGAGCTCTTGAATTTGATTCCCAAGGACCCACATGAACAGCTCAGCACGTCCATGAACGTCTATAACCCGAGTCCCATGGAACGCTGAGACAAGAAAATTGCTAAGGCTCATAAACACCACAGCTCACAGTCAGAGAGAGATCCTGTCTCATGTAAATACGTTGAGGGAAGACAGGGGAAGGACATCAGATATTCTCCTCTGACCTCTGTACCCTTGTAACCACATCTGCACATGTAGATGTACACCACACATACACACACACACACACACACACACACACACAATCTACACAAGCAAAAACAAATATGTGACTTCATATCTTTTAAAAAGTTACAAAAATAGGCAACATAGTTTTTGCTTCACTTTGTCCACTCATATTTCACACATGTCTAAGTTAAATGTTAAAGCTCATTCTCTTGCACATATTTCACCCTAACAGAATATCACGCTGAGGGACTTTAAAGAGCTTTAGTTAAAATACTTCTGAAATTCCTGGGATTAACAATGATTGCTTCAGACCATAGGGAGAGTAAAAGGGTATAATCTTATTTTTGTTTTTATTTCTTTCTTATGGCTGCCTAGGAGCTCTGGGATAACAAAGGTGTTAAAATATATAATTTATTAATAACAATTTGTTTTGAAACTTTTACAGTGAAGAAGGAAGAACCTGTGAAAAGCTCTATAATTTCCTGAGAAGGTGCTGTGCTGATGGTGTTAAGTATTTATAACACAAATAAAAGGAAAGCTCTCGGAATTGTTTTTTTTTTTTTTATAACCCAAGTTGCATTCTTTCAGCCAAGCTTGTCAGTTTCCTGAGTATACTAAGTAATGTTCCATGATACTAGTTCACTAGACAAAGTTTCTGCCAACAAACAATGGCAGATTACATAGGTCCTTCGCTCTGATACCTCATTGTCCCTTGCTTACATGATTTCTCTTGAAATAAAACACAATCTAACATAGGGATAATTTGGAAATAGTAATTTGAACATCAGCAACTCATTTATTTAAAGAAGTCATGGAAGGACCTGGAAATAATTATTTTTCCCAGATCAAAAATAAGTCAGACTTTTGATAGATAAACAGTATTCAATTGAAACGGATATGAAGAAGCTGCCTTGGTGAGTGTCCAAAATGTAAAAAATAATTCCTGTGAGAAAAAAAATTAAGAGAATTTTGGTTCTGTAGTCAAGAGTAGAAAACATGAAGAATTTGCTGCATATAAGTATATAACCTATTCTCATTTCTGGGAGAGGAAAAGGGCATTGCTGATTAATTGGTATGAACTTTGTAGCATAAAGATAAAGCCATGGGTCTCAACTATAGCTGCATATCAGCTTAGTAAACTTTAAAAATTGCCAACACTAAGCCTGGCTTGGAACTGCATGCCTGTAAATCCCTATAATCCTAGCAATTGAGAAGCAAAGACAGGAAAACCAGGAGTTCAAGGGTGGGTATATATATATATGTATATATATATATATATCAAAAAATCAATCTATCAGTGTGTGTGGTGTATACATCTATACCATTAAAGGATTAAAAGTGTGTGCCACCATGCCCAGCTTAACTATATATATATATATATATATATATATATATATATATATATATATATATATATATATCAACCATATATGTATAATATATATATATATATAAATTGATTAATCGATTTTTTTTAGATATTCGAGTCTCACTCTAGCCCAGGCTGACCTGGAATTCATTATGTACTCTCAGGCTGGCCTTGAACTCACAGTGATCTTCCTATATCTGCTGCCAGAGTGCTGGGATTAAAAATGTGTGCCACCACGCCCAGCTTAACTATGGTTATATTTTTAACTTCATTTTATTATCTATTGAAATGTGGTCTCATGTGTAGTCTGAGTCTGGGCTGGCCTGGAACTCTTTGTGTAGACCAAGCTAGACTTAAACTCATAGCAATCCTCTGCCTCAGACTTTCACTACAGAGTTTTGGGATTACAAGAATGTGCCAACACACCTGCTACTATCCGTGGCTTTAAATTTCTCCAAATGTTTCTAATTTGTTGTCAGGGTTGAACTAGAGTACTAAGACGTAGCTTAAAACTAGCTGAGCCTTTCAGAGAACTGGGAAACTCTCTTAAGGCTAATTGTCACAAAACCAGACATTGATCACTTTCCAAGTCATCTGGAGAATGGCTCAGAAACACAAGGAACAGATCCACTTTCTATACTCTCACCCCATCCAGACGTTCTGACAAGGCCATCTGTCCTTGATGAAATTTCAGTTAGACTGCTCTGACTGGTTCCCTGTGACCTCTCAGCTTTGTCCCCCATCCATGCTGGGTCTATATGACATCATTTTAGGCAAAACCCTATGAAGCCAACTAGAGAAAGTCCCTACCCTGATCCACCTCATTATCTGATGAAATTTCTCACTCCCACCATTCCATCCTGATTGCAAGTCCCTCTGTCTGCCTTTAATAGGAACTCTATTCAGTCAGTTTACTAAGAATTCTCCTACCTCTGATGCTTTTTTATCTTGATCTTTCCAGCCCCCCATGAATTACCCTCTCCGTCCTCCCGATCTTCTTGGCTAAAAAATTTCTACTTGATATTGAATACCTTGAAAAATAAAAAAGAGAGCTCTCTCTTTCCTCTGTTGCAGTGCTCTTGACACCTACTGTGCAAGTCCAGAATAAAGTCTTCCTTACCATTATAGCAGGAGCTGGAACAATTTCTTCTTTAGCACATGATATTCTGAGACAGTGATATTGGCAACCTTCCTCCTCCTGGGTCCCCAGTGGGAGCCACTTTTATATGCCACCTGGGTGACAGTACTCTAAAATGCGCTATCACTCAAGTGTCATGAACTTGGATACCATCAAGTTCCCGGAGGAAGAGCACAGTAGAAAGTGGTGTATATATAAGGAACAGAGATGTGATTTTTCCCCACAAAAGATCAGATGAATAAATGTGTCTCAGCAGTAAATATTGAAGAATAAAATTCCTTTGGGATAACAAATGCAAGACTCTAAAACTGGATAAAGTGTTGATTTATGGTTTTGTTAGTAGCAAGGCACGTATTGAAGTGGGAAGGAAGAGGGGCCAGCAAAATAGGAAAAAGACTATAAGCCAGCACTGGTAATAGACTGAATGGAGGAAGAGGATAGAATGTGAAGGCTCTATGCTGAACTGGAAGTGGGATACATGTGCGGAGGAGGCCAGGTGACCTTCCTGAATCAGGACGTGCACATATTAACAGCTTTAATGAAAGGATGTTACCCTACGTGAAAATGTTCACAGTTGACCTTGGCAGCTATAGCTGGATATATATATATATATATATATATATATATATATATATATATATATATATATATATATATATATATATATATATAAAATGTTCACCTTGGTGGCACCATGAGTGGCAATTTCATCTTCCTATGCAATGTGCACCTGTAACACAGGGAAATCACTTTGTCATGGTTTTTGTGCAGCCTCATAAAAGTGACATTAAAACACATTATACACTTAAAATTTTGGAGAATAAAACAAAGAAGGTGACATTTTATGGCTGTGAAATAGCATGCCTGAAAGCAGACAACTTCACCAAATAACTTTGCAAGGTCTCTACCATTTCTAAGCTTATCTTTCTTTAGTTCATCAGCATGCTTATGGAGAATTCTATTTTTAGATTTATTTTACAGATGGAACAATAGAGAAAGTAATGGTAAATGGACTTCCCAAGGTGTTAGAGAGGATGTCTACCTGACTTAAAATAATAATTTATGGTCACTTGATTGCTCAACTAATTACCAGGCCTGCTGTTAAAAGCACTAAGTCATACTTTATGAATATCAAGTTTGATGAACATTTCCTCTGATATCAAGAGTATTACTTCAAATAGAAAGCTTCATCCACATGTCAGGGGTATTTACAGTCGTGTGTTGCATCAGTTATATGTGAGACCTATAACCACAGCCAGTCAGTCAACCCAGGATAAGCCAGTGAGACAGATACCAAAGATCTTCGACACAACCTAAAGCAGTACAGAGACCCCCTAAAACCTCAACAATAAAGCAGCCTTAATAATCACCCACCATGACTCAGGGAACTGAGCAGAAGAGGGGGCAGAAAGACTGTAAGAGCCATGGTGGAGGAGAATATCCAGAGACATTGCCCCCCTCAGTAACAACATACAAAGGGGGGTAAAACTGGGTTGACTCCTAGGCTATCCATAATCCCCTACCCCATGGACTGATCCAGACTGCCCATGGAGGAGGATACCCAGCTGATTGGGGACAGAGAAGAAGGAAAATGGGGAACTGGGGACACCAACACATTATTTGCTCATTTGGTGTATTTAAATATGGATAATAAAACTATAATTAAAAAGAGAATGCAACATGAGCTGAGCAGTATTTGACATTTTACAGAGATCAGTCTGGTTGCTACTTTGGGGTGCATTAGAAAGAACCTCAATGTAGTCTCAATTCCATACTGAAATCCTGACCCCAAGTGCTTCAGAAAGTTCCTGTTCTTGGAGATAAAGTAATTAAATTGGTTATGGAGGTACAATTAAGTTACTAATGTGAACTCTAATGTGAACTCTGGGTCTGGGTCTCACTCTAGCCTGGGCTGAACCTGGAACTCACTCTGTAGTTCCAGGCTGACTCTAATTCACAGTGATCCTCCTACTTCTGCTAGGATTAAAGGCAGGTGTCACCACACCCACCCACAATTGGCATTATGAGAACAGATTAGGACATAGACACACACAAAGAAAAGAGTGCCTGAAGAAGAGAGAGAAAGATGATTCTCTAAAAGCCAAAGAGAGGGGCCTCAGGAAACCTGATCCTCACATCTTGATCCGGAACTTCTGTCCCTCCAAACAATGAGACAATAAATTCAGGTTGCTGAAGCCACCCAGACTGCTGGACTTTATATATATATATATATATATATATATATATATATATATATATTATACTTTATTATATACAGCCATCATAAGTAACTCCAGAGGCAACTGAATGAAACCATAGGATAAAGTGGAACTGCCCGGGCACTATCTTAATTATTCTCAAAGGGAAAAAGGAAGGTTGAATTCCTGCCATCTTTCTCTTTAGCTAAAATTTCTTTAGTTGATATTCCCCAAAATAAACACAACCATTACAACAGACCTGTAGCAAATTGTCTAAATATTCAAAATAATATCTGGTGATGTTAGGACTATTATCTGCTTACTTTCCGTACATTTCACATATTATATTAAAATTTTCTGTGTAATAAATATTTCATAAACATTGGGGTAAATTTTAAAGCTCAGAACAAAATAAATGGAAACAAAAGGTCTTGGGAGAGAAAGCAGCCAGGACTTCCAAAGAAAAAGTCAGGAAACCTAATTGCTAAGTACAGTCCTAGCAGGCGTGCTCCATGTGCATTCATTCTCTTTCACTACCTCTGAACTGACCCTGCATCTGGGCCCGTGGAGTTTATTCACTTAGGAGGCCCACAGAACTCCACGAGCAAGAAAAACTGTCCCAGCAGTGGCCTTGGTTCACAATTTTCTCTCTCACCTTGATTTTGGTCTGGCTTTCATCCATAATCTCCTGAATGAGGAGTGTAGAATTTGAGGCCAGGAGGGTCAGATTTTAAAAAGTCGGCCCTCTGATGACTCTTCTCTTTGAAAAACCATAGACCCAAACTGTGTGTCTCTTCTCTCATTATTTCCTTTGGATCCCAAATAAACTAACTTGGAGAACAGCAGAAGGGTGGGGGAGAGCTCCCACACAGCTGGTTACATATTGATAAATAAATCCAATTTTTTTCCGCATGCCAGAACGTGACCACTGGGGATCTTCCCAGAAAAAAAAAATACATTAACCAACTCTTTCCCTATTGAAACCAGGCAATGAATAACAACGGAGGACTTTGGCTCTGAGCTGGAGCCATAAAACAAACTGTATGAGACATGATAATTCAACAGGAAGGAGATGACTGACCCTTCATAGACTGGCGGGTCTTTAAATTAAGATGGCTCCTAGGAGACAGAGAAGGTTCTTTCAGGTCAGGCAACTGGCTGCTTTGTTAAGAGGAAAGTTGCATATCAGTCCAGTGAGTTGTTCTTTTATTTATATATATATGGAAAACAAAGCAAATATAAATAAGGAAGAACAGAGTTCTCAAAGTGATGCAATGATGTATCACAAAATCAGACAGGCTTGGATCTGAAGCTGAGCTCTTGTCAGACTGTGGAAATGAGTGTTTTTAAGCCTCAGTTCCCTTTATATTGAAACGATAATAATGCTCACTTTCTAGAGAGATTGAGGAGAGAAAATATGTAAAACATTGAGCAACATGCCTGATTCATAGAAGATGCTATAAATATTACATTTTTATTTCATCGTCTGTTACGGTGAGTCTGTGTATAGCATTGCTTGAATCCTCAGCTATGACTGATCAAAGAACCTGAAAGCCAGGCACTATTTTAGGTTTGATGAAGTGTTCTCTAAACTCTGTCAGGAGGCCAGAGTGACCTGATGAACATTTCTAATTCACTTTCTTCTTCCCACTTCACCTGCACAGTCTCTCCCTTTTCTGTCCGCTATTGTACTTATCTAGAGGAGGAGGTCTTCGTCACTATAATGTCTGGATGAGCTGAATGGAAGGAAAAGAGAAGTATTAATGTGAGTACTTGAAACGTTGACATGAACTTCATAGAAAACATGTATAAACCATCAGATAAATATCAAAATAAAAAATAAAAAGAAACAACTAGATGAGAATTGTTTGAAAAGTTTCATGGTGTCATGGTGAGCACTCTGGACCCCAAAAATTATTTGTAGTTTGTCTTAGCCAAAAAAAATGCCATTAACTTGGTAGCTGAAAAGGAGAAATTTGCCTCTCATAGTTCAGCAAAGTAGCAAGTCCAAGATCAAGGTGCCAAGATTGATTTTTGGCGAGCAAGCTCTTCCTGTTACTGTAGACCCACATACCCTTCCCTATCTCTTTTCTTTTTTAAAATATTTTATTTTTTCAGTTTCAAGCAGAAAGATGCAGAGAGAGAGAGAGAGAGAGAGAGAGAGAGAGAGAGAGAGAGAGAGAACACACCAGGGCCACCACCTTGTGGGTCTGGCTTATGCGGGTACTGGTGAAATGAACTCGGGGCCTTAGGCACTGGAGGCAAGTACCTTAACCGCTGAGCCAACTCTCCAGCCCTATCCTTCCCTATCTTTGTTCAGAATCTTATAAGGCCCCCGATTCCACACTAAGGTCCCCACCACCCTCATTACCTAATCTAACTCCTAAAAGCTATCACTTTAAGTGTTAGGGCTTCAACAATTTGAGGGATGTACAATTCAACTCACATAGTTTATAAGCAAGCATATATGCTTCCTTATATTTAAAATAAATAGGAGTACCCCTCCCAAAAGTCCTATGATTTGACTCTTGTAATTTGACACCCCACAGAATAAAGCCTAATAGAAATATAGGTACTCACAATTTATCTCAAGTGAAATTTAAATGAACTTCTGCATGAATAAGGCTCATTAAAAGCACAGAACAACTCCCAAACTTTTACAAAATCTGTATTTCGCTTTAGACTAAGTATTTGATGTAATCTCAAAGAACAAACCATAACAGGTAGAAAAATGCAATTTCCATAATAGAAAAAAGTTCAGGAAAGAATAAATACTAGTAAAAAATGTTACATTTTCTCCTTTTAGTTATTTTAAGAAATAATATTAAATTTTATCATGGGATGAGGAACAAAGAGGAAAAGAATTGCAAGTACCAGGAATAAAAATAAAGGAACTAGGAGAAAGAAAGGTAAGAAATGCATAGAAATAAAAATGTCACAAGAGATGAGCTGGGTGGGAAAGAACTTAGGCCGTAACTTGGAATTGGGACTGACAACCAAGATACGGGAATCCAGGGTTCAGAGAAGACCATATTCCTGAGGAGGCAATAAACTCAGAGAAGCTCTTCCTTGGT